>SOPF01026600.1:37675-116000 GCA_012979155.1 Hypericum perforatum | reverse complement strand
TATTATGATATTCTTAGTCGAAGTATTTCCAAGTTTTATTTACGAAATTACCGTAGTTATTTTTTTATTTGGATCAACTCGATTAAGTTTTGGGTTCTTGCTAAGCATAGTAAGGGAATCTCTAGCGAATATGCACGAATAATTTTTGTTTTGGGATATCTTATATATTGTCTTTATGATTGTAATTTGTAACGGATAGTTACGATTGGAAAATAAAACTATCATTGTCCAGTACGGTCGGAATATATTAACAAATCTGATTATTAAATTTATCTTTGTTAGTCAGTCAGTCGTATTTTTGTGCCAAAAGAATTTTTTTTTTTTTTGTAGATCTATTACAATCTACATGTTATAACTTGAATAAAACACTAACCAGCTTCACTCTCTTTTAAAAATTTCATCATTTTCCTGAATTTTTTCCAACCATTTAATATTCATTTCTCTCAATTCAAAATTTTGCACATCACTTGTTCCAAATAGTAGATAAATTTGATTTTTAGTTTTCACTATTATATTGGTTCCGGACTTTACTGAACCTCATGAACTGCGTTGATTTAATGAAAACTCTTTTTATGAGTATTTCTTACTGGTTTGAATTGTCTAAATCGATAAGCAACTTGCATTTTCTAGAATATGTGAAGAACATGGTAACAAATTTGTAAAATGGAGGAAGTTTTTTTTTTTAACTTTGGTATACAGACCACAATCTGAATAATGACTTCAGACGAATAAAATTTGTGAATCACATAACAATTTTGTCAATAAAAATTTAAGAATTTGAAATATTTTAATTGAAAGGGAAATAAAGAAATAGGTTAAGAAAATCCAAATACAACCAAATAAATAAAAAGCAACCCCAACCAAGAAAAAAACACAAAATCCTCAACTACTTCAACCAGGGAACAGAAGCCACCCTGTCTCTAAATCCTCTGCCACCCAGTGAGGAGGAAAGGTCAAAAAGTTTTCTTCTTTAAAGGTAAAACTCTCAATTCCCAAAACCCTAGAATTCAATTCCCTTCCTCTTTTGAGTCTTCTCTCGAATTCATCTGCACCTTTACTTAATTGTGGATGCCACCATCTTTTTAGTAAATTAAAGACTCGTTCTTTGTGAACCCAATTGGCTTGGCTTCTATTAGAGGTGAATTCTTTTTGTGGGTTGGAGGATTAGGGCAATCATGGGGTTATTGTGATTTTTACTGTTTGAAGAGTAAATTTTTGAGTTTTGTTTCACTTGTTATAGCTTGGTGTGGAAAATTTTGGTTGGGATTTGTTTGATTCCTTCTTCTAGTTTCATGGTTAGGTGCTTCAAATTGCTGTTGTTAGCTTGGAAATTCAGTTTTCCTAGGAGTTGATTTCAGTTATTATGTCGCCCCTCAGCATATAATACTTGCTTGCTTGTTGTAGATTTACCACTCCCGGATATCTGTGTTGGAACTATTTGCATGTTTTCATTTTGGAGTGATCGGTATCGCAGTTTTGAGATAATTGGGTGTGAATGGATGATCTCTTGGATTCCAATAGCAATAGTGGACATCATTTTATTAAAGAAGCTGATCTTGATATGTTTTGTTTGCTTAAGGAAAGTGGAGAGGCAGAGTAGGGATAATATTCCTTCTACCTTGTCGAAATTTCATCATATTTTACTTCAACACTCCCATAATCATAATCAAATTCGGAGGGATGTTATGTAGGTCTTCATTTATACTTTAGCTGAACACGTGCCTGACGTGAAGTTGAGTTTTCAGGCTCAAGTAGCTGAGAAATTAGTTAAATAAATTTTTCACTAATTTGGTTTGTGACTTCACGATTATGCTATCTCTAAGTATGAGTTGCTTTCATCTTCTTTCTTTTTCTGACAGCAGGTTGTTTATTTTTCTCATATATTCGATGCCATCGCAGTAGACGCTATAGAGGTTGACCAGAGTCATTAAATTTGGTGATAGAAGCAGGCTACTGATTACAGAAAATTGCTGGAATTATTTTATGTCTGGTTGTTTCAGTTACAATGTCAAAATTAGGAGGAATGTGGTTATGCTATTAATTCATATTTAATAGCTTTTGGATGTTTGTATTTGTATGTGATTCAACTAAGACACTTATATATTACCATCTGACCTTATCATGCAAACTTGCTTCCAGATCTGCCTCTGGGGGATTTAGTTTGCAAAATAACCTCATGACGTCTTCGGCACAAGATCCTTCATCTGGTACTTCCCTCTAAACTTCTTCACATTGAGTCTTCTTTGGTTCTTTGGCATTTCTTTTGTTTTCCATGGGGTAGGTGTCTAGCTGCCTCGTGGTTAGTTGTCTCGCACTTTAAGCAATCTAAGACGTAATGACATTTGGTACCCTTTTTTTTAATAATCTTATGTAAAACTGTGGATGGTTTTATTTCTCAGTTTAGATATATGACTCGGTGCATGCACAACTACATGTTATTCAGTATTTTCATATGAACCAAAATGGGATGGAATCTTGTTGGAATTAATTATGACTTGCTTAGTTAGTTTATTAGTTAGTGTGCTACTTGTTGTTTTATCCTAGCTAGTGCTTTAGGCTTTACCTAGTTTATTTATATTAGAACCCATGCTTATGATTAAAGTAGAATAGTTAGGTTCCCTAGTTTGTCCCTTAGGTGTAAGTAACCGTTGCTTGTCTTGTAACGGCTACCTTCTTCCTCCTCACTTCTCTTGTAAGCTAAGCCTATAAATACCTCTTAAATGAGATGAATAAATAGTGCAGCAGATTACACCTACATCTATCTCTTCTATCCATTTTCACAAATCTTCACTTTTTTGTGGAGTTGGGAAGATATTTTTTCTAAGTATCAGCTTATTTGTGTCTAGCGTGATTCAGTTCAATGAACATATTTTGGAAACCAGGTAGCATGATCTGTTTCCCGTTTTATGGTAAGCTGTTATGGCTCCCATTCGTCAGTCTTTGCAACACCTTTATCGTCAAACTCTATTGTATAGAAGTTTCCTTAGAGTGGTTCTAGTAGCTTCAACTAAATCCTTGATTATCATGGATACGTGTTATTCTTAATCGTGATATCCTGATGAGCTTCAAACATTGTTGCCTAGATAACAATGAAGCCGATGAGCAGGAAAACCAGTCAGATCCTTCAACCGAATGCTCCTCTCATGCAGATGCACCAGCACATCATGATAGTTCAACGGCCATCCAGTATGCGGCGTCCCCGCAATTTGGCGCTGGACATGCCATGGTAATTTGTTAGGGCAATGTTTCTTAATACACAAAATTTTTTCTGTCGGCATAAAGTGAAGCATTAAGTGTCAGTTGTCCTAGTGGTACTGCATGCCAAGATTTCTAAGCAATTAGGACGCGATAAATCAACTAGCTGAGGATTGTACATTTTGCATTCTAACATCGTCCTTCGGATAAGGAATTGCAGGCACCTGGAGGTTACCCGTATCCTGATCCCTACTACAGAAGCATATTTGCTCCATATGATGCTCGACACTATACTCCTGCGTATCCTGGACAACCTATGGTATGCAAGTTTTTTTTTATTGCATTGCGTGATTTTTGCTGAGTATGGATTGGTGTACACTACCGAGAAATGAGATGAAACTTTCCGCAATTGTGTTGTTTTTTTCTGATGATAGGTTCATCTTCAACTGATGGGAATGCAGCAAGCTGGGGTTCCCTTACCGTCAGATGCCGTTGAGGAACCGGTATTTGTTAATGCAAAACAGTATCATGGTATCTTGAGAAGGCGACAAGCCCGTGCGAAAGCTGAATCAGAAAACAGACTCTTAAAATCCCGGAAGGTATCTTCTTGATTCTTATCCATGATTTCAACCGGAAATCCTTTTACTGAATAAATCCTTGCTTGTAAATGAATCGGACATCGTTTTGTGATTCAGCCAAACTTAAATCTCATATCATCTATACATAACATGAAATTCACCTGGCTTAAACAATTGGTGGTGCAGCCCTACCTTCATGAATCTCGTCACCAGCATGCGTTGAGAAGAGAAAGAGGATGTGGGGGACGGTTTCTGAATGCGAAGAAGAATCATGGTAAGCAGCAAAACGAAGTTGGATCCAGCGATGAATCGCAATCTAAGTAGTTCTTCCGTCATGGAGCAAAGATCCTTGGATGGGTAGTTGGAGCGCCTGGAAAAGTTGATGGATAACTGATATTGTCCGAGGAACGATACCAACGACTGCTCCAAGATTCGCGTAGTTCTTGCCCCGTACTCGATGTCGACGGTGAGGGTTAGTGTGTATAGCTTCTTGCAGTAGGGGAGGCAGGATAAGGTGAAGGTACTGTAAATGAGAGCATAGTTTTGTTTTTGTTTGTTGCTCTTGAGTTGTAAAGGCTTGCTTGATATGTTCAGGTGGGCCCCTAGATCGTAGCATAGTGAGGATTAGCGTGAAATATATATTTCATTTTAAACCTTGATTACATTTCTTTTACATTTTTTCAAAGAACCAAATTATATGTTTGATCTTGAACAGAATAATCTCAACTCAGGTGTGTTGATTAATCTCATTTTTTTCTGAAATTGTCGGTTATCTATACATCCACTGATCCGAGTTGCCATGCAGAGGGTTTTTTTTTTCTGTTTGGTGCTACTATTCACCACAAATTACCAAAATGGTGCCCCATGCACGAAATTCTAATTTTGGTGTCCGGCCGAAAATTTTTCAGTCTATTGGACCAATAGACGGGTTTTCAATTCGTATATACCAATAGACGGGTTTGTTTCCCGTCTATGGATAGATGGGTACCTAATTCGTCTATTGGTTCGAGCCAGATTTTTTTTGATCTATCGAACCAATAGACGGGTTTTAAACCCGTCTATTGGTTCGACAGATGAACACTTGAAGATGTTCACTTGAAGAAGAACACTTTTTTTGTCTATCGGGCCAATAGACGGGTTAAAAATCCGTCTATTGGTTGTTTTATTTTTTCAAGTTGTAGATCTCAAAAAGTTATGAAGATTCAAAAAAAAATTCTCGAATTGGACATCCGAGCACAAAGATATTGTTCTTCAAAGTTTTTTTCTAATTTCAAAATTTTCTAATTTTTATTTTTATTTTTTATTGGTCTTTTTATTTTTTAAAGACGTAGATATCAAAAAGTTATGTGGATTCAAAAAAAATTCGGACATCCGAATACAAAGATATTGCTCTTCAAATTTTTTTTTCTGATTTCAAATTTCAAAATTTTCTAATTGTTTGAATTTTTTAAAAATTTTAAAAATATGCAAAATAAGAGATGAAAATAAAGTCTTTTTTAAATTTTCAAAATTTTTCTTGTCTCTTATTTTTACAAAAAAATTAATTTAAAAATTTACAAAAGATGTTCTTTTCATTTTTTAAAAATTTAAAAATCAAATTGACAAATTTTTAAAAAAACTTTGAAGGGCAATATCTTTGTGCTCGGAAGTCCAATTCGAGAAATTTTTTTTTGAATCTTTATAACTTTTTGAGATCTACAACTTGAAAAAATAAAACGACCAATAGACGGATTTTGAACCCGTCTATTGGCCCGATAGAACAAAAAAACAAGTGTTCATCTTCTTCAAGTGAACATCTTCAAGTGTTCATCTGTCGAACCAAAAGACGGGTTTTAAATCCGTCTATTGGTTCGATAGACCAAAAGAAATCTGGCTCCAACCAATAGACGGGTTTGTGACCCATCTACCGTTAGACGGGAAACAAACCCGTCTATTGGTATAGACGGATTGAAAACCCGTCTATTGGTTCAATAGACGGAAAAATTTTTGGCGGGACACCAAAATTGGAATTTCGTGCATGGAGCACCATTTTGGTAATTTGTGGTGAATAGTAGTACCAAACATAAAAAAAAACCCATGCAGACCTAGGCCTGAACTAATAATATTTATCTCGAATAAATGGATTGAGATTTGGCCTACTACAGTATTTTTTCAGGGGAAGTCTACTACAGTTGAATTAGCTTTTCTTTCAATAATGTAGAAAAACAAAAGGCGTTGACATTCATTTCACAATTTCCACATTAAATTGACGTCACTCAAATAGTCACAACTATAAATAAAAAAATCGGTTAATTGTCAATTCCAAACTTTTCTAACAAATCTGTCTTTCACAACAGGCCCGCTCTCATGGATTTTTTCTTCACTATTTACCAAGTAACTAAAAAACAACATTAAGCTCACAGAAACTCCAAAATGTAGCAAAAAAAAGAAATCTAAAAGTGGGCAGAGGTAACCCATTTGAATTTCCAAAATATATTGTTGTCACATCTACGAAGGGGACAACAGACCATTTGAGACGAAAGTCAATAAAGTTGCTTTACTGTTTGACCAGTGACCAATGTCAATGATTTTATGAAATGAGCCATATCATTTGTCTCAAATAATCTGTACATCAATCCAACGTGAGAATCTGCAAAAACATAAATTCAACGTATCACTATTACCATCTTTTGATTTGCAATATTATCCCAATTTTCCACTAGTTGAATCATTTCCAATTTGGCTAATAAGCTCAGTGGGAGTCATCAGAATTCATCTTTCTAGAATTTTCATGTTCGAGCAAGATACTACTGAACCAAACTTTTGTCGTCTTTAATAATGTCTCGAATTTGAGATAGGTAGTAGTTAATACTAAAGTATATTTATAAGTTGATTTAAATATCTCCGGAATAAGAAGAGAAGGAGAAGATTTCCAATAAATATGAGAATATAGAATATGATACCGTAAGATAATGGTTGCTAAGTTCACCAAAAAAAAAAGATAATGGTTGCTAATCTTTTTCTTATTTTCAAGATATTTTATAATAATATTTAAACTGAAATAAATTAATGGAAATACATGGCTGCTTATCGACGTCTTCATATGTTGAAGCACCTCCAATTTCCATGTTCATGTCAATGGATCTCAAATGAGGATCTACGTCAACAAACAAAACCCATAAACTTTAACACTACTCATAATAATGATTGAGTGTATAGTGTATTATATTATGTTGGAGCCATAATTATAAACAAAAGAGAACATTTAAAGGACTTTCCTTAACATGAGCAGCCTATCAAGGTGGGATTCTTGCTCTCTATCCATGTCCACCTTTACACCTCTATAATTAAAATTGGACCACCAACTTTAATAAACAATTGGTTGATATAAAGGAAGGGGACATAGAGATGTAAAATGGAAGCAATGATATTTTTCTATATTTTTCACACAATTCTAGTGGGAAGACTGAATTAAAAAGTGTTGGGTACCAATGAAATTATTTTAAATTAACTTAATGAGATTTTTGGTTGAAGAATACCTCATTATAAGAGTCACTTCTTTGTGTATAACAATGTTAAAAAAATTGGAGAGTAAAAATTTTGATGGGTTAGTTTTTCTAGGACTTTATACGACATTTGATTTGATTTTTTCTCTTGAACAATATTTTTTCATTTCTACCACAAGAAATAGAAACGACCCAACTATACCTGAAAAAGGATGTTGGATATATGGTCATTTTATCTATCAAATATTAGTCGACAATGTTAACTATCTCTATAAAATAAAATAGGATATGTGGTTATTTTTACCACCAAATATTAGTTGACAATCCTCAATTTTAAATACCAAAACATCATCCAAAAGATGTTCATCGTGGAGTCAAATGTTGTAGATAGACTAGGGATCCAGACAATATCTTCTTGTGCATTTCAGACCATCCGCATTGGTGCCCCCGCTACAGTGCGTGCCCTGGGCGCCATGTCAGCCGCGCCCTTGCTCTCAGTTTTTAGCCCATAGTGGTGCCCCTGCTACAGTGCCATGCCCTGGGCGCCACGTCAGTTTTTTTCTCAGCTCAGTTTTTTTAAAATTCAGCTAACTGTATCAGACTCGATTATTTTATCGCGTAACTTCGAAAATGCAAAAAAAAAATTGGAACACTAAATTCAAGAAATTAAAATTTCATTAAAAATTACAAATTACAAAAGAAACTACGAAATTGAAGAAATAACTTTGATTTGTAAATTACATAACTAAATACCGCCACCAAATTTAGCCCAAACATACTCAATTAAGTCTTTACGGAGAGCGATATGGGCTTCTCTATTCCGAATTTGAGAATCAGCGGTCATGAAGCTTGATAGAGATCAAATGTGTTGTGTCGTTGAAGAATTCTTCTGGACTATAAAGTCCATAACTATCACGTTCATCCTCCACTATCATATTATGCATTATGATACAAGCTATCATAATTTTGCCAATGAATTCTTGATCCCAAAGAAGACATGGAGATTTTATGAAGGCAAAGCGAGCTTGTAGAACTCCAAATGCACTCTCCACATCTTTTCTGTATGCTTCCTGACATTCAGCGAACATCTTCATTTTTTGGGTGCTTGGAGATGTTATTGACTTCACAAAGGTAGCCCATTGTGGATATATCCCATTAGTGAGATAATATGGCATCTCTCTATGGGTGCCATTGATGGTATAGCTCACTTTAAGTGTACGACCTTCTAAAACATCAGTAAAAACAGGAGACCGTTGTAACACATTAATATCATTACATGTTCCTGGTGTTCCAAAGAAGGCATGCCATATCCATAGGTCATATGAGGCAACCGCTTCCAATATGATTGTTGGTTTACCACTTCTACCAATATATTGTCCAGCCCAGGCGGTAGGACAATTCTTCCACTTCTAGTGCATGCAATCGATACTGCCTATCATGCCTGGGAAACCACGTTGCTCCGCCACAAAACTCTCCCTTCTGCCTCTCATTGCTGGAGTACATTTTTGCAAAGTTGATAACCCAACTCTCCCTACAGCATCGGGATTTTGTTGAAAGTACGGATCATGGGCAGTCACCGCTTCTACTATTCTCAAGAACAATGGTCTGTGCATATGAAACCGATGGCGAAACATATCAGGTCCATATGTTGGTGTTTCAGCAAAATAATCATGCACCAAGTGCTCATCACCAACTTCACAACCCCGGTTGATATAGCGTCTTTTTTCACGAGGCTGTGATGCGGCTTGCCGTCTGCGAACAATGGCCTCCGCAGCCCGAATGTTGGCCTTCATTTTGGCTTGATATTTTTGCAAATAATTTAGAACTAACCTATTTTCTTCCTCTCTTGAACTATATTGGAAGTCCGAACTAGAATCGGAACTATCGGAACTATCAGAACTCGATGATATCAGATCCATGCCTATTTTTTTCTAAATTAAGGAGAGGAGAGGAGATGTTTTGGTGTGAAAAATTATGAAGAAGGTTGTATCTATTTATAGAATTTTCAAATGAATTTGGACCACAAATTTTTTACATCAAATTTGGACCACACATATTTTTTTTCATCCGAAAAGTCTCGTTATTTGGATTCAAAAAATTGTATAAAATTATGAAAAAATTAAAAAAAATTTAATTGCACAAAAAAGTAAAAAAAATATAAGGAATTTTTAGAATTTTTTCCGAATTTTTCCGAATTTTTTTAATTTTTTCGATTTTTTTAAAAAATAATAAAATATTACCTCGGGCAACGTGGCCCAATCAGAAGAGGCCACGTCGCCCGGGGCGAGACACCCCTGTCGGGGCGAGGCGCGCCCCGACTGACACGCGGGGCGCGACTTATTTTTCCGTACGCCCAATCCCGGGCCGCCACGTGGCGTGCCCGGGGCGTGCGAACCACCCGCTGCGGATGGTCTCAAAAGATGGGGCATGGGTCCGTGGCTGGAAAGAGACTCCGATGTCGCACCTAGGTAGAAATTTGAACTTTTCCCATTTAACCATGCAATATGACAAATCTACTTCGACATATTTTTTTTTTGGGTCAAGTACTTCGACATATTTTAATGCTTCTGTATTTATGAAATTTGAAATCAAAATATAATAAAGATAAAACACATTTTTCGATTGTCGTTCCCCCTGATTTCTTCCGAGCAAATTATGGCGTGTTCTCTTCCAAAAGCAAAAGGTAAAATCAAAGATAACGCGAGAAGCAAAGAGGCTTCGCTATAATCATGCATATATCACTGTGGAGAAGAGACAGGAAGACACCAAGTGAGTTTTTTTTTTGGTAAAAAGACACCAAGTGAGTTTGTGTAGCCATTGACTCCTCTATAAAAGAGAGCTTCGGATTATATGCCATTAATTGTGTGTATAGTGTATAAAATAGTCAATGTATGAGAATGATTATAGTGGGGAGTTGATTGAAGTGATAATATACTTTAATATATTTAATAAGTCTTATGTTCAGATTATATGAACGTAAAAAATATTTTTAAAAATTGCTTCTTAAATAATACATGATATTGATATATTCTAATACTATCGAATAAATATTTGTTTCAGAAGGATCGATCGCCAGACATTGGCCAAAAAAGCAATTGAAGTCAAGATTTTCACAAGGTTGACATTATGCCATTTTTACGTACAGAGTGCATTAGTATCTTTGTAAAAGCATCCAAGGCTCGAAAAGCACACTAGGTCTTTCTCTCTCAAGTCGTTTTTTTACTACGATGGAGAACAATTAGCCTGTAGTCGAGTACAATCCATCCCCTGTCAATAAAACAAAATTATTTATATTCTTGATATATACATTTGAGAGTCAGTTAAAAAAAAATTAAATTCAACTTATTACTTGGACCATTAATCCCGAGTAGCGAAGCTCTTCTGATCAGTTGGATTCTTATGAGTGAAGGGATGGAACTAAGTGGGAAACACTCTCAATTGGCACCAAAAGGGAAGGTTGTTGGTTGGTGGTGGTCGACCTTCACCACACAAAAGTAAATTCTCGTTAGGGTTTTGGACAACCTAGACTAAGGTCTACTAGCTTACTACATCATTATTATTATCTTGTAACAGCTATGATATAAATTGACAAATATTTATGGTTAATCCGTAATCAAAATAACTTAAATCTGTTCTCACTACAACCATGGAGTTATTTAGAGATAGTTCTTTTATTGCTATCTTTTAAATTCATAAAATTTGAATTCCTTATTTTTTTAATTGAATAAAAGGCAGTTAACATTTATATCAACTCCTATTAATATTTCGGTTATATTATTGTGGATAAAATTACATACTCATCAGCATTACGTATACAATCTAAATTGAATACGTAATTGGTACTCGAACCCATTCTTGGCACGTAGAGGCAAAAAAAAAGTCGTGGAAAAAGTTGGACCTCATGATGGGAATTGCACATGACACATAAATATATTTACACATAAAGCAATTATGGAGGTGGTCGACATTAAATTTTTTGCATAGCCATACTAGGTATGCATATAAATGAGCTCTTGATGATGGCCATCAGATTCTTTGCTTTCCAATCCATAGCAAGATAAAAAATAAAAAAAATCAAGAAGAGGAACACCAAATCGGTACGTAATATTTTTATAATTCAAGAATTTCCCCACGTAAGTTAAGGCAGTATATACTTTTATTCAAAAAATATATTTATAACTGTCGAAAATTTGAGTAATTAGATTTGGGCCAATATTCTGCAACTTGGGCCGAATCCGTGACCCAGGACATTGGTCAACACCCAGTCGCTTCTCATGCACACTGGAGAGAGAGAGAGAAAGAGAAAAGAAGACAAAACAAAAGTTCGTATTATATTTATAACAATAAAACATTACACAAAAATGTGGAGAAAAGGAAGAAAGAAGTGCACATTACACAAAAAGGAAGAGAAAAGCAAACATTCTTTTTCATGTTCCAAAAAATTAAAAGCAACAAAAAAAGCCCTTTTTTGTCTAATACATTACAGTATCTCTCCGACGCTTTTTTCACGCTTCCCATGCACATAAAAAAATTGTCCCTTGCTTCACTCTTCCTCACCACCATCTCATTTTCAATCAATATTTAGACAAATTAAATTTTCAATAATATTAAAAAACGAGGAAGTGAGCGATATGTGTGTGTGTGTGATTCACGACAAAATTGCCACGTAATAGTCTTATAACAATTGAGTAGATGAAGTTAAATTAATGGAATGATCATTATAGAATTCGATCTCTTCGTTCATACATGCATATAGTTAAATTCCAAGTATTTGTAAAATTTACTAGTTAAATACGTGGGCTAAAATAAAATCCACATTGGTAAGACTGATTTGAATATTGGTGTATTTATTTCCAATTATTCAAAATTGATTGTTCTTGATCTCTATATAAGACAAGTCTTTTAAACAGTAAATACTTAAAAAAGATAAGTCTTTTAGATGCACATAATTTATCTATACTATTTGATTTAGCGATTCTAATTAAATCGGATAGCTGATATCTAGAGGTTGAACTTTACCTCCATATTTATGACATTAACAATATTAATCGAATTCGATTGATATTTAATAGTGATACAATACCAGTAGATAAAAAAAAAATCAGAAAATCTTATAAGCTTATTGAAAGACGTGATGACCTTTTTTGAACAAATATTTGCGAATCCTCTCGGTAGCTGCTCAAAGAGAGGGAAAAAGCCGAGAACAGGAAGGGAGCTGCAGAAGGCTATACAGTACCGAGCAGGAGTAGCAGCAAGAAGAAGAGAGCATTTCAATACTTTAATTAAAGTAAATAACGCGGTCGTCGAAGTTTTAAAGAATTCTGAATTCAAATTTACTAATTTAAAATATTATTTGAAAAATTATCTTTTATAATGATTAGCACTCTATCTAAGACATGTAAACCTTAAAATATATAGAATAGAATAAAGTTCGACCAATGGAATATGGGTTATTTTATCACTTATAATTTTATTGAATAACTCAAAATTTTGAATCTAAATAATATGTATCATACAAAATATGATAATAACAATAAATTAACTAGTAGTATATTCATTTCTCTTAAAATACGCGACATGCCCATTGTTGAAGCCTTGGTATAGGCCGTTCATTCTTCGTGCACTCTACTTTAAAAAATATCGCAAGATCAAATTTTCTTATCTTTACTGTTATCTCATAATATTTATTAAACATATAAACTGTAAATTCATATGAATAGTACAATCAAATTAATTCTTTCTTGCATGTTATAATTTAGAGTCCGATTTTATTTTCTTCTAGTTACCTTTTTCTCTGCTTTTCGCCATTGTACTAGGTGTGTGGCTCTCGAAAGACCTAATATTTCGTCAAAATAAGTCCTGTGGTTATTTGGTACAAAAAATGTCAGGAAGAAGAGGGGCCTAAAAGAAAAGATATATCAGCAAACCTGTCTGCCATCCCCACCACCTTCTCTACCTCCTATCATTTATTCCCCCCTTCCCTCTTTGCCTTTTGTCTCCTCTCCCAACCGTAATAAATTATTTACTAAAAAAACTGTAATAAATTATAGCCAATTCTTGTTACTATGCTTCTAATAAAATTATTATTTTTTGTTCTTAAATTATTGTGCCCACTAGTTTTTCTTTTGGTCCTGTAATTGGTTAATTGTTATTATTTTTAAAAATTAATTGTGATTTTTCTTATTCCACGTGATACTAAGAAATTCACCATAACAATTTTTCAAGTTCAAATTGAATATTATTATTGAAAAGGTACAAAATTCAATAACTATTTGAAATTATTGTGTTCTCAAAATCAAATATTTAAACGAATTACTTGCTTGTTTCTGTCCTCGTGTTTCTCTTATTAAACATTTGTGGGTTCTGAGGTTGGAAACAGTGTCATTTTCTTGCTTCTGTTGGCTTCCTCTTGCCAAACACAAACATACAAAACATCCACTCTCTTACAACTTACAAGCTCCTGTCCCTCTCTCTCTCTCTCTCTCTCTCTCTCTCTCTCTCTCTCTCTCTCTGGACCAGCTTTTATTTATTTTTTCCTTTCATTTTCCTTCCACTTTTGTCTGCAATTTAATCTTTCTCCCTCCTCAATTTGAAGTTAAACCCAAAACCAAAACCAAAAGAAATTGAGCGAAGAAGAAAATCTCGAGATTGGCGTCTAAAGATAAAAAGACCAAACAGGGGACCCTTCCATTTCCACCTTCAAAAACCCTTCCTTTCTCCTTCCTTCCTCCTCTCCCCTCCTTCCATTCCATAACCCAGAAACAACAACAAAGAAAACCCATTTTTCTCCACTTAATCTCTCCCATGAAGGAGAAAAATAGTTCTCTTGTTGGAGAGGGCCTAATGGGTACCTAGAGAACCAAACTTTTCCTCCATTTCTAGCCACCCTTTTTGTTTTATCTCCGCTCTTTCTTTCTTTAGTTTATAATGGCACTTTCGATGCACCAGATTCACATGGAAGTGAACAGTAAGAATCAAATGGATAGCAGCAAGTACGTAAGGTACAGTCCGGAGCAAGTGGAGGCGCTTGAGAGGGTATACGCTGAGTGCCCTAAGCCTTCTTCTTTGAGGAGGCAGCAACTCATTAGGGAATGCCCTATTCTCTCCCACATTGAGCCCAAACAGATCAAAGTCTGGTTCCAAAACCGCAGGTGTGTGTATGTGTGTGTGTGTGTGTCTTCTCTTTTGTTTTATTTCTTTCCTGACTGGTATCCGGATACTACTACGAGTCGATTTATGTGGAGATTTTATTGTGACATAGTTGATTTGAATCTAAATTATTTGACTATTGAGTGTTTGCTCCAGTAAATTGTTTTGAAAAAAATATTGTAAATAATCTACTTTCTTCAGCTTGACATGGTTTTATTTTAGTTTTGTTAATGGAAATTGGTTTTATTTAATGCATGCATGAAGCCAAAAAAAGAGAATATTGAGTGTTTCTTTGAGGTTTTGTTCCGTGTATGGAATTTCAGTAGACAGATATATATTATTTTTTTTCCTTGTGTTTTAAAAGCAAAGGTCCATCTTTTTTTGTATTTTGGGCTTCCATATTCTCAAAATTATGGAAACACTTCTTTATCTGATATTAGTCCATGGCTTTGTTGCGATCTAGTTAATATGGAATTTTACTAGTTAACTCTTCGTTTTATTTTTACTTCAGAATATGTAAATTCTTTTATGTATTTCCACAACCCCTGAAATTATGCTATGGATTTCCTTAAAAGAAGAAATTATGTAATGGAAGAAAATGACAAGGATTGGTGTAGCTTTTGATAGTTACTTCACCTTTTTTTCTTATTTCATCTTCCTTTCTCTTTTTTGTTTATTTTCTCATTATCACTAATGCCTTCACACCCTTTTGTAGTTCATGTTAAAAGTTTTCTGAAACTTTTTCCTTCCCCTTTGAAAGCAACCTTACAATGACATAACCCCATTGCTTTTCTATTACTTTGGTGAAAGTGACATTTATGGTTCAACTTTTGCTGGTTTTTGTCTTGCTTCCTTTTTTGTAATTTTCGTAGTGCAATGTTGGGTTTTTTGTATGATTTTTTGCACTATAGTCAGCACATTCTTTGTGCAAATTATGTTCTTAGAGGTTGATGTTGGACTTTCTTTTGTAGGTGCCGCGAGAAGCAGAGGAAAGAATCGTCGCGCCTTCAGACAGTGAATCGAAAGCTGTCTGCAATGAACAAGTTGTTGATGGAAGAGAATGATCGCTTGCAGAAGCAGCTTTCTCACCTGGTTTATGAGAACGGATACTTTCGACAACAGTTGAACACTGTAAGATCATTCACCACTGTTGCCTCAACATTTACGGGGTTGTAATTGGTGAGGCACACTGAAGTTCCTAATTATGTTTCTTGCAGGCTTCGGCAGCGACCACAGACAATAGCTGCGACTCTGTGGTCATTACTGGTCAGCAGCAACAGCAACAAAACCCAACACCTCAGCATCCTGAAAGGGATGCCAACAACCCAGCTGGGTGAGTACTCATGGCCTAACTTCGGAGCTCGGTTTCTTGTGTTGTTTCCTTGTGAGGATTATTGACTGCATTGTGTTTTTTTCGTAGTCTTCTCGCAATAGCTGAGGAGACCCTGACAGAGTTTCTCTCAAAGGCTACTGGAACTGCTGTCGACTGGGTCCAGATGATTGGGATGAAGGTAAGACAATGATTGGTGGTATATATTTGTGTATCCCCCTTTGGCATTACGAAACTGAGCTTTTTGAGTGTGGTGACTGTAGCCTGGTCCGGATTCTATTGGAATCGTCGCTGTTTCCCGCAACTCTACTGGGGTAGCAGCACGAGCCTGTGGCCTTGTGAGTCTAGAACCCACAAAGGTATGCATTTGTTAATTTCTATGCTACTAATCATATTGCTCTTATTTGGTCTGCAAAGCATTACCAATGATTTGTTTACGTAGGTTGCCGAGATCCTTAAAGATCGTCTGTCATGGTATCGTGACTGCCGATGCTTTGACACACTGAGGGTAGTTCCTGCAGGGAACGGAGGAACAATTGAGCTTATATACATGCAGGTACATGAGTTCCTACCGAAAAAAAATGTCTGTTTGTTTTTGGCTTATGCATCAAAATGATTTCCTTTTTGCTGATGATTGTACTTTCATGTTGTGCAGACTTATGCTCCTACAACATTGGCTGCCGCACGTGACTTTTGGACTTTGAGATACACCACGACGTTGGAAGACGGTAGTCTCGTGGTGAGTCATTTAGTTGCTCTCTTTATTGGTCTTCTTGCTTCATTTAGCTTCCATTATACGGAAATGATTGTTCTAAAGTTTTATCATCCCATGCAATTGCCTGCAGATATGTGAGAAATCGTTGACTGGTTCAACTGGCAGTCCACCTGGGCCGTCTTCTTCAAGCTTTGTTAGGGCTGAGATGCTGGCTAGCGGCTATCTAATTCGACCCTGTGAGGGTGGTGGCTCCATGATTCACATTGTTGATCACGTCGACTTGGACGTAAGTGCAAATTTATCTCAACAATTTGATAAAAGTTAATCCTAGGTTTCATGTATTCTCATATCATGTCGTTGTAATGGTCGGACATTTTCTGTAGGCTTGGAGTGTTCCTGAAGTTCTCCGGCCACTGTATGAATCATCCAAAATTCTTGCTCAGAAGACAACTATGGCTGTAAGATTAATGTTATGAGCCTCAACTTTATTGTTGATATTCTCTGTTAGGCTTTCCTTTTCACCTTGCGGTCTAATCATCATAGGCATTGCGTCATGTACGGCAAATTGCCCAAGAGGCTAGTGGAGAGGTTCAGTTTGGCGGGGGCCGCCAGCCTGCTGTGTTAAGAACTTTCTGTCAGAGGCTCTGCAGGTATTTTTTTCTAATCCTGCTATGCACTTTTCTTCTTTTTGTTGTGCTTGGTTTGCCTACTAATGGCTTTTGCAATTTGGTCATAGGGGATTCAATGATGCTGTTAATGGGTTTGCGGATGATGGATGGTCTGTTTTGGGTGGTGATGGCATGGAGAACGTGACGATCGTTGTCAATTCATCGCCCACTAAGTTAATGGGTTCTCAGTACAATGTGCATTTGGTCCCTTCTTTTGGGGGAGTGCTGTGTGCTAAAGTGTCGATGTTGGTTCAGGTAATGTTGGCATATTTATTAACGTTTTTAATTTTTCCACATTTAAGCTGATCGTTGTCTCTGTACCTATCTAACTATTGCTTTCTGTAGAATGTACCTCCTGCGTTACTTATCCGCTTTCTGAGGGAGCACCGCTCGGAGTGGGCTGATTATGGGGTTGATACTTATTCGGCATCTTGTTTGAAGTCTAGTCCTTATGCTGTCCCTTTTGCAAGACAAGGTGGCTTTCCGAGCAGCCAGGTCATTATACCTCTGGCGCATACTTTGGAGCATGAAGAGGTAATGCCTTTCCCACTGATTTTGCATCAGCTGCATTGAATCTTCATTTTTTTATAATCACTTGCAACTTGACCTCCCTAATTTGCTCCCGAGTGTAGTTTCTAGAAGTAGTTCGCCTTGAGAGTCATGCATTCTCTCCGGAGGAACTTGCTGTGGCTAGGGATATGTACTTGCTGCAGGTTAGGCTTGTTCCATTTTGCCGGGTTCATCCCGTGTCACTATTGCTGCTTTTTTGGTGACTTATAGTGGCGGTTGCGTTGCTATTCCTCCAGCTATGCAGCGGGGTTGATGAAAATGCTGTTGGAGCATGTGCTCAGCTTGTCTTTGCTCCTATCGACGAGTCCTTTGCTGATGATGCTTCATTGCTCCCGTCTGGTTTCCGGGTCATACCACTGGATCCCAAAGCCGTAAGTATCGTTATTCTTCTCGGCATTTATCCTTTGCGAGTTCATCTCGATTGTTCTTATAGCTTGACACATTTGTATGGTTTTCTTGTATGCTAGGATGTACCTGCTGGAACTCGCACATTAGATTTGGCATCTACACTCGAAGTAGGGCCTGGGGCTTCACGAAATACTGGTGACGCTGATCCTAGCACCTACAATCTTCGATCTGTGCTGACAATAGCATTCCAGTTTACGTTCGAGAACCATCTGCGAGACAGCGTGGCTGCGATGGCTCGGCAATATGTTCATAGTGTGGTAGGGTCTGTGCAGAGGGTTGCAATAGCTATTGCGCCATCCCGTCCTGGCTCCCACATCGGCCCGAAATCTCTTCCTGGCTCCCCCGAGGCTCTGACTTTGGCTCGTTGGGTCTGCCGAAGCTACAGGTAGGACGGGTATCCTCTCATTTTTGTTTCCTGTTTATTACTTGTACCTCATCTGCTGGCCAAGTGATCACATTGGTTGTACATCACAGGACTCATACTGGAGGTGAACTCTTTAGGGTCGACTCACAAGCTGGTGACGCTTTATTGAAGCACCTTTGGCACCATTCCAATGCAATAATGTGCTGCTCATTGAAGAACAGTGTATGCTCACCTGGCGTCATTCATAGCACTTCTTTTCCTTGTCTGCTATGCAAAAGATCAGCGCATTAATTGGTTGTTTCTTTTCGTTTGCAGGCATCTCCGGTGTTCACCTTTGCGAACCAGGCCGGACTGGACATGCTCGAGACCACTCTCGTCGCACTTCAAGACATAATGCTTGACAAGATCCTAGATGAAGCTGGCCGCAAGATGCTATGCTCCGAGTTCTCCAAAATAATGCAGCAGGCAAGTACCTGTTTCCCAATCCGCATCATAAACCAATCTCATTTCTTGTGCTCCTGGGGTCGATCAAACATCTTCATTGACGTTGCAGGGGTTTGCATACCTTCCGGCTGGGATATGTGTATCGAGCATGGGGAGACTGGTGTCGTACGAGCAGGCCGTTGCATGGAAGGTCCTTAATGACGACGGTTCGAACCACTGCCTGGCTTTCATGTTCATGAACTGGTCTTTCGTCTGATGAAGACGGAAAAGCAAGCTACACAAGGACAGCAGCCACTTAGCTAGAAGGAAGTAGTAGAAGCAGTCTTTTTTAAGTTTACGTCTGTTTAATGAACGTTTGTTGGCTACTCTCTCTACTATTTTGTTACCCTTTTAAGACATTAATGTATTAATGGTAACTGGTTAAAGATATTATGATGCACCTATCTATTTAAAAATGCTCATTTCTTCTGCTTAAATTCCTAAAATTTTGAGATGTTGGATAAATATTTTCGTATATATTGTTATTGTTACAAATTGGACAAGTTTGATGAGTTCGCGTGGTATGGAATATTTAGATAAAATATTATAATTTCATATGCTTATAAATATATCCACACCCTCTAATAATTTCAACTTTTGTGATCAAATATTGTTAATGGATTACTGAAGAAAAAAAAATTGCGAATGGAAGACGATGGAACTTATTAGAGATTGTGGTCTGAGTGAGATCTGAGCCAATTAATGGTATGAAAAGGAAAGGCAATTAATAATTGGAAATTGGGAAGCATACTTCTTGTCCTATTTGAAGGCAACAACCAATTTATTTGACATGTATCAATGCAAAAAGATATTTATCAAGCAAGATCCTCTTCATTTAATGAGTGAACCCTTGGGTTGATCATATATTTAAATATGTGAAAAAAAACCAATCGAAACTTTTTGGGGAAAGAAAATTATTCAAATTCTCGAATTTGAACTATTGGGAAAATCTTAAAGGCATTCAGCTATTTGATTGTAACGGCATTAGTTACCAAGTTTATTATTTCTCTAAACAAAATAATTTGCTGTTTCAGTCCGCCATTTTTGTTATTTATGAAGTGGTGGTCCTCTATTAATTGCTTTTTGTATCTACTACCGTCACGGTCATAGGATCAGGCCTGTCCTAGAAACAAATGTGGAGCCACAATTATGACCGGAATATATAATTTACAGCAAGTGAAAATATTTACCCACCACTGCTAGACTGCATGCAATATATTGACGCATGCGTCCGATGGCAATGGGCAAGTAAAATTCGTGTGGTTTAGATCTAGATTTACTCAGATTTTTTATGTTCGGATTCAATTCATAAAAATCGGAATAAATCTGATAAAGATTATTCACACAGATCCAATTAAAAAATGAACAGTAAAAATAAAAATAACAAATCAAACATCCCAAAATGTGTTAAAAACCTACATTTTTATTGTTAAGCTTGTATCGACAAAAAATCAATAAGGAATATTACATCCTTACAATAAAGAAGGCAGAAATACATTGATGTGTATCATATGTGAATGATTGTAAAAAAAAAAAAAGTTAAAACTGTAAGGAGTAATTCCAATTCCAATCCAATCTAGTAATTTTTTTAGAATTGTAACAAAGTTTTCATTACAAATAATTTACCTCCATACAACTAAGTATTCAAATTCAATATCTTTAGTTAATTAGAACAACGGATTCGCTGGTCAATATTTTGTTTAGGTCAATAGGTCATGTGTTGATAACTTATTTCAAGGTGATGTACAGAAAAGTCAACCCGGGGTAAAGATGCGGTCATTTTCCAATGGTAGAGATTTTATTTACAGCGAGGAGGAAAAAGGTAATAGAGGACAGAGTGTACTGTTCTGCCCTAAAGTCCCATCCCCACCATACCCACAGACACTACACAGTGTATCCCCCAATCGATTTGATTTGACCCCAAACGACATCGCTTTTATGGGCCCCGCTTGCGTAGAGGTAATTTGGTACAGATCAGTTCTGTGGGTCCCTCTAACCTCCCTGCCACGTCACTCTTTTCCCCAGTAGTTCTAGTAAAATTTTAAAATAAAAAGATTAACTATATTTGTAAGATCTAAATTCAGAATTCTTAATTAACATATAACGATTATTATTTAAACGATTTTTTCGATATTTCCTATTGGTGCATGTCACTTTAGAAATTCTCATTTTCATCATGTACCATCTGGATATGTAACAATTTTCGTGATATTATTAAAAAGTTGTCATTGTTGCGACATCAAACATTTGAATTCTGGATTCAGTTTAACTAAAATAATATATTAATAATTGATCTAAAATTTTTTTAATTGGTTGTAAGATAACATCTAGAAAATTAAGCAAAAAAAACATCTAGAAAATTAAATACTAGAGGATGAAAAATGAAAGAGGGCATTAACCACCGTCCGGTTTTGAACCACGTCAGGCAATTGCACGCCGAGCTAGCGGTAGCATTAAAAATTTATGGCCAGCTCTGTACATATTGGAAGACCGTAACAGGTAAGTAGTTAAAATATTAATTAAAAAAGTAATTGATTTGTTTATAAATATTAGAAATTAAAACAATTACTT
This sequence comes from Hypericum perforatum, assembly GCA_012979155.1. Lineage (NCBI taxonomy): Eukaryota > Viridiplantae > Streptophyta > Magnoliopsida > Malpighiales > Hypericaceae > Hypericum > Hypericum perforatum. The sequence goes on along the minus strand of SOPF01026600.1, from coordinate 94,484 downwards.
TCGATTTTCTGGATTTAAATAATTAATATAATATATCACGTGGATTAGTTTTATAGTTCGTTTTGTCTCCCGTTTTACCGCATATTCATTAATTAAAATTTTCTGAAAAATTTTAAACACTGCTCTATATTTGAAAATTTATAAAATTTGACATGCGATTATAGCTTGCTCATGGCTGTTTATCGATAGTTCAATAGAAAATCGCTTTTATATGCGCATTAACATTAAATTATTCAAAATGAAAATTTCCCGGATCGAATCTTCCAGGATACAGATACGTAAGGTTAACGTACAACAATATAGGGTGAAATTGTGAGACCTTTTGCATGATCAATCGCACCAAGAATCTAATACTTAAAAAGGTTGCATATGATTAATAAGTAGAAGAGTTAACATTTTTTTTAAGTAAGAGATTTTATTACCCACTAAAGAAATTACACCAAAGATGCACAAAGTGCATTACATCAAAAGTGTCGAAAGACATAAACGCCTAAAGAAGAAGAGTTAACATTTACATACAGTGGTTATTCATGTGGTCTCATATTAGGGAATCAAAGAAAATATGAAATAAAAATATGGATTATCACATCGAAATTTGAGAGTGTACTAAAATTGTTTATAAGGGGGATGGATTTAATGTTCATCAATTTTTTTGGTTAAAATGTAAAAATTTGGTCTTTCGAGACCTTAGCCCATTGGCCACCCCATATCATGCAACATAGGCAAAGTGGTAAATCGGAGATCAATGAATTTTGTTCGAATATACATGTCAGAATTATCATATTATTCTTTGTGAATGTGATAAGCTTGTTTATAAGATGTGAAAATTTACTCATTTATTGATTTAAAATTTTGCATATTGTTATCATTATTATCACTATATCAATATAAAAATACCAAAATAAATAACTGCTTTATATTTAAGTTAAAGCAGACAAATGAGATTAAAAAGGAACAGACTGGACTCGACCTGGAAGGCCTATTCAAGGTAGAGTCTGGTATTTTTACTCTTTTCAGCGGTAGAATCTCGAAGAATTTTTATAAGGTGAGAGCGAAAACTACTATATTTTTTTGAGCCTAGTGAAATGTTCTCTCTTTAATTTTTTTCAAAAAAAAAAAGAGAACATAGCTGTTTTACCGCCTTTCTCTAGTATTTACTTTTTTATATATTGATACCGAGATATCCAAACTACAGACTAACATAGCTTATAATTAGGTCTGATTATTAAATGGCGATAATCTTTTTAGCAACTATAAAATACCCTTTCAAATACGTTAGTAATTCATCTAATTTATGTTTTCTGAAGGTGATATAATTGTTGTTGGTCACCTAGAATTGAGCTCTATGTAAAAATATCATTATTTTGATATATTTTTTTTAAAAAAGCCAATGAAATTAAATTAAAGAACTGTTACCCACGTGGAGAGAGTGAGAGAGGGTACTGAAGAGACCCTTCAATTACAACTTTTGTCGATTACAGTATTCAATTATTCATTTCAGTTTTATTTCTTTAAATTTAATTTATTTACTTATAATTTGAATTAATGCAAGTCTCTGTCTCTCTGCAATCTAGCGTAAAAAATGCCTTTTAAAACGGCCAGAAGGGAAAAGTCTCAGGTGAGCGTTCACTTTGATTAGAGACATTTTTTTATTCAACGAGCAGTGTGTTGTGTGCCATATAATTTCAATATCCCTGGCAATTTGTATCACTCACTTATTAAATTAAGCCTCCTGTACTGAAGTGCAAAGATCTTCACCATATCGAAATTCAAGGCTAGAGATAATTCAATGACCCTCTATAATATTGTTATAATTTCTTTAAAAAAATATTGTTATAATTTAATTAAAAAATATCAAACTAAAATTATTGTAAATGTAATGCAAGACTTTTATCATATTCTCAGTATCATGTTTGCTTGCATATGAATTAATCACCATAATACATATTCGAATACCAGGTAATATAAAACTAAAGAAAATATTTATTTGTAGGGAAAAAAATGTATTGACGGAAAAAGCAAACTTGTTGAATGTTGATAATGAACATTTTTCTATTTGCAAGCACTTCAATGTGCTTAAAAGATGTTATTATAAGTTAACAAAAAAGTAATTTTTTTGTTGAAATATAAATCGCATATAATAAATTATGTTTCTTTTATTAATCTCGCTCCAATTTAGATTTTAACTTATTCAAGTTTATATAAATTCCTATGATCGTCCGCTAAAGCAAACCGAGCAAGCTTCATCATGATCTCACATTGTTTATGGAAATTTTTATACGATAAATTATACAACTACATAACAATTACCCGTGTCGACTGTGTGTATAATAATAATCGCAATCCAACTAGGTAATTCATAAGTTCAAAATTTTAGTGAAAATTACATTATTTTTCGAAATTGTCGAACATGATTTTTTTTTTTTTTGAAGAATACAATTTTGCTGTCATTAAATGGTGGTGGATCATCTAGTTGAAGCTTTGTCTTAAAAGCGTAGTTAAAGGGGAAGATATAAATCCTCTTTAGGGTTTAAACGGCAGGAACTTGTCAGGCAAAGGAAAGCTATGTTCTTAGATTTTATAAGGCACCTTTTTTCTTTTTTCTGAAATATCATTAGATTTTATAGACTATCATAGTCTATAATACTATACCAGAAGCCGAAATCATAAAAAGAAGAGTCATTTAAGAGGCAGGAAGCAGATTTTTATTGGGTTTGACTGGTTTTTTGTAGTTTTCTTGTTTGCGGGCATGTCTGAATTTTGTTTGTCTTTCTTTGCGCGTATATTGAATTAGGGTATTAAATATGGTTCTTTGATTAATTTATGGAGACCAGAAATCCATGTTTTGGGGAAATGGATTTTTTAGTGGGGGAGGATGCTAGGTATTGTGTGTTGGGTTCTGAAAATGGTGCAATTTAGAGAAATCTTTGGTGGTGGAGAGATTTCATGATTGATATACATAGAGTCCCTATTTTTGTTGGTAGAGGTTCTGCATTCTGTGTATTGATTGATTGGACCAATGAGAAAAAGGTTTGAATGTTATTTTATTTGTTGTCAATTACTTTTTATTGAGGATTGTTTTCGATTAGCTGGTAACTTTTGTTCTTTTGGGGTTTTTGTTATTTTGAAGGTTGGAGGTCTCTCCAAACACATAATACGTCAAAAGTAAGTTGAGTTTCCTGCTTTTTGGCCACTAAACTTATCGCAAGTGTAAATTAACAGATCTATCAACAGAATCTTCAAATGGAGTTGAGATTTAATAATGGATGATAGTAGGTAGTATATGCTATAGCCTGCTGTAAGTTGCAGGCACCCGCGTTACTTGCCCGTATCACACTAGATGCGTCGTCTTCGTCCTCAGCGCGTACATTGCACGCATCAATCAGGGAACGAAATTGTTAGGCGAGAACTAACACGCAAAGTATCCTATTTTGTGTTCCAGTGCCATAGGACTCTCCTGTTTTGGTGGCACGTCCCGATTGATTTACGTTTTTTTTTCTTATTTTATTTAAACGTTTATTTTCCAAAATTTAACAAAAATTTTAAAAGATTCTTTGTTCCACTTTGAATCATTATATTCGAAATGAATTTTTTAGATTGTTAATAATTTTATAAACTATTTTGTATCTAATAATCAAATTGAAGTGGATTAGTAATTTTTTCAATTTATGCGGTTAATTTTTTTTAAGATATCGTTTAATAGAGACCAATCTCATTTCGTTTTTCTCACCATTCACAAACTATCCTCTCATCTTTGCACACCAATTTCTCAAATTCTCATATTTTCCTACGATTCTTTTTCTAAATATGGACCCAAATAATCCTACATCCCAAAATTCTAAATCTGATTTTAATTCTAGTTCAACATAGATCTAATAATTTCTTCATCAAATTTATGAATCAATGGCAAGTATAAATCATTGACGATTATCAAGTTCTTGAGGGTATTACTACGAAAATACATGCCTATCATATTGAGTAGTAGTACTGCTATACTCCACGACCAAAGTGTACTATCAATAAATATGGAGTGATGATGAGTGTTTAGTGAATGACTATTTTGCCAACATGCTAACATGCAGAGATGATATCTTTCGACATAAATTTCTCATTTAGAGACTATTATTTCTACGAATAGTAGAGACAGTAATCCATAACTTTAGCAAAAATGAGATGCTAATAGTAAACTCGCCTGTCAACATCGCATAAATGTATCATTGTTAAGTCAATTATCGCTCCATCAACTTAGAAGTATAAGATGTTTGCTATACATCAAGAATGATATAAAAAAGATGTGAAGAGAGTATTTGAAGTTCTTCTAACTCATTTTGCATTTATCAAAATCCAATGTCTTCTCTTTGACAATAAATTCATAGGAAACATTATGATAGCATGTATCATATTGCAAATATGTTAATAAAAATGAACGAGATGAATATCTATATTTTCTATTATCACCTAGAAGAATTCCTTAACGACATGGAGCTAACATAGACAAAAGAGCAATGATTGTAGCAATAACATGGATGTAGGAGCAAAACTAATATGGACGAGACAAAAATTGCAGAGTCAAGAGCGTTGTGGGGCACAAGTGCGAATGATCTTAGATTTCAAATTTTTCAATTTCAATCACTAATTTGATGTGTTTTAAATGATAAAAAATTAGTATTTGAATAATTTTTTAATACAATTAACTGGGTTTGATTTGGTGGTGATCATAATATTTTAAAATTAATGCTGGAAAATAACGGCAGCAATAGATGTTACAGTGTTCAATTACTGTCGTTTGATGGATAACAGGCTATCATTTCCATTCAGGCACGTTGCATCCAAGACAAGACACCGCCAAGATGGAGAACCGTTTTATGTCAAATCTCGACACACATGGATATTTTGAGGTGCAAATTTGGTTTCCAATTACGTAAGATAAGATGTAACAAGTGGGGAACACGATCTGCAATTCCGTTCGTAACAAATGTTGGGTAATGGTACGAGAGGACACCTACAATGATTTTTTCAATCAATAATAATTCATTAGCGAAACATCAAACACTTAAGTTAGTAAAAATTTGAAGTTTGGATTTTGAAAATTTAATGGAATTCTTTGTGGTCGTGCAACATGAAGAAGGTAACAGTATCACTCTAGTGTGAAACGCTAAATCTCAGTCATTCATTTGATAATTTTTAAACTAAAGTATTTTGCTTAAAATTTGACTGGATAAAAAATTTCCAAAATTTAATGAGATTTTAACAAGCCAAGTCTACAACATGACAATTACCACATTGATGTTACACACCAGGAAAGTAAACAACAAATAAAAGCTATTCATGTTATTAAAATGCCAAAATATCAAATATTCACCAATGAGTTGATATTTTTTCGAAAATCTCACATTTTACAAAAGTCTAAAAGTTCAAAACCCACATTAAAGTGACATTTGTTCCTCTCCATAAGATACATGTGCAAGATTAAAGTTTCTTTTCCTACGACGTTGATGCAATTTTTCACCATTTTCGGTGAAATGTCTCCTTTTAACTTGTTAAAAGATGCGTTGAAGTGCAAAAAAATGTTATTATGCATGGGCAAGAAAAGTATACAAAAGGGTTGGATGTTCGGATAAAGTGAGGTAATGGCATCCGAGAGCAAGATTCGGCAATCTTGGAAATATACGCTTTTTAAGAGCCAACCAAAAGTGTAGACACGTGAAATATAGTATAATAAGCAATGAAAAAGATGCAATCGTACAGAGGGATAAGTCGGATTCCGGAATAACCAAATTCTATTTTTTATGATTATCATTCTATTTAAAATTTTATTTTTTGTGAGCAATACAGTGAATTATATAGAGTGTATGGTAAAATTATTGTTGAATGAATGAAAGTTGCAATTCATATGCACTTGGATTTACCTCTACGAACTTCTTTACAGATGGAATTGTATATGGTTATATTTGTTTGAGCCCGTGATACTCCTGGCCCATTTCATTTTTTGATCCCAACATAGGCCGCAGGGAATCCATGAGACTTATCACGATGTTAGTATCCTGTACGAATATGTTTGTCGGATTTGGATAAGCTGATAAAAGAGTTGTACAATTTAAAATTAGAATGTCTAAGATTTTTACTTGACAACTTTTGACATAAAAAAACTAAAACGTCGTTGTATTATCAACAAATTTTTGTTGGTTTTCCAACGTCTGGTGACGACGATTGTCAGTTCAAGATGTCTGATATAATTTATATTAAATCTTTCGGGCCAACTAAGAGCCATGTGGCTCAGTCGAATTGAAATTTACTTGTGGGTATATATCCTGATTAGTAATTTATCTCTGAATTCCATTTTCTATCCAATCTATCACCCAAAAGTTTCAACTTCTAAACCCATGATGATATAGCCCATGAAAGAAAAACCCAGCCCATATTCGCTTCCCCGAAACACCTCACTCGGAATTCACGGGGTGGTAATGGTCATTTGTAATTGGAGAAACCTCATAATATTGAATATTTTTTCGGAATATGTGAAAAAATATTGCCTATTATACAAATATATATTAGTTAAGGTTGTATTTGATTTTGAGTCTCGTATTCATTAATAAAATTTTTTGTTGTTCGTGAATATAAGTATTAGGCAGAATCACGTTATATTTTGCATTCATGTTTTTTGTCGATTTTTTCCCGAGTTGGGGAATTCCTAACATTGATGTGTCATTAAGATCAATAATTCGTTAACTAACTCAGTGAGAAAACGACCAACGAAGGAGAAGTACCAGCTTGGGAAACAAGCAACCAGCTATGAGATGTTGTGGTTAATATTTCTTCGGATATTGAAAGACTGTGACGATTGTTCGACTCTATTTATATTATTTTGTTAGTTTGTGGCTCACGGGTCCTTTGAAGATTCTAAACAGGAATTATATTTGGAGGAGGTAAGTTATCTTACTGTTGTTTCCAATTCGGGATTAACCTTCGAAGAAAAGAATCTGCTATGGATTCTCTCTGCTTCGTAATAATTGATACATGCTACCAATTAACGTTAGTTAAGTTCACTGTTTATTTACCCGTGGCCTTGTAACCTAGTAGTATTCGGAGGTGTTGAATTGGTGGAGGTTCAAGATTCAAACCTTAACTTAAGCATATATTGTAATAGAATAATAGAATTAGAATAGGATCTAAAAAAAAATCACTATCTATTTAGGCAACCTGAGTTTTGGACTTTTTGGAAAGAATGTACTAAATCCAAGAATATTCAAGTGACAAATTATAACAAATTCATTAGACATAATGAAGAAAAGTTACACCATGGAAATTTTGGGTGTATTGATATGGCTCCACTATTTTACAATCTTTGGAACAGTAATAAAAGAAAGTGTATTAATTACCTAAATTATCAAAATTTAATCATTTGTTTAATACGTTTAAACCACATATTATGAAAATAAAAAATGCCAGACCAACTTTAGTGTTGCATGTTACTAAAGTCCTAAAAGCATTAAATGGTACACACATTTTAACCCACATAATATGAAGTAAAAATGATCAAACCCACTCTTTCTCTGTAAAAATAATGAAATTATACTTAACAAAAAAAAAAGGAAATAGATAGAGTACATAATTCTAATCCCAAGTTATTTTGACCATTTATTTGTGGGCACCATGAACATCTGCAGAATCACAACACCTTCAGAATTGCATACAGAGGTGATCATTCTTAATCTGATGCTCATTCCTCCACTAAAAGAAACGAACAGATCTATATCTACTTATAAAAAAGAGAGAACATATAATACAGAGAGAAAATATGCGGACGTTCAAATATTGAACTTAATTATATTTCTGCATAATGAACTCTCTTTGATCATCCTGTTTAGATCACTGCTCAGAGTTGATCATCCTGTTTAGATGCCAACTGAAACCGGCAAATTGGGCAAGAGCATCTCACTCCAAGCCACTCGACGATGCAGTCCTCGTGGTAGACATGCTCGCATGGCATCCGAACCCCTCGGTCCCCGTGTTCCATGTGGTCCATGCACACCGTGCAAGTCTCCCCATCATCATCCTCATCGTCATCTTCGCGAACAACGAACCTCTCGAGCTTTGTTACAGCCTCCTCATCGGCTGCCCTAGTTATGAAACCATAAGCTTCTTCCAAAGACTCTTCCACTACAAAGTTCATCGTACGCTCGTCTTCAACATCCTCCTCGTCACGTACATCCCGGATCACGCGCGCGTAAATCGCGATAACCGTTTCCATAGAGGAGAAGGGGGACGAAAGAGGTCCGACCGGTCGTTCAACTTCTATTGCATTGCACTCTCGCTGGATCAGACTCTTGATTTGTCTCTCCACGACCCGGTGGGGGTTTCCAAGACTCTCCATCGCCCAGTTGACATTACTCATTGCCAGCGAATCAGCCGGCATCTCGTTGAGCCGCAGAAGGTCGCTGAACGGGGCGTCGAACACATTTTCGGATTCGCTGAAGTAGGAAGAGGACCAGGAGTCGCTGCTGAAGGATCTATATAGCCGGACACGCTCAGAAATCTTGATGTGGACCTTGACATGGCCGCTCCTGAGGGGCCCAGAGACGGCAGGTTGTTGATGATGATAAGCTTCCGTATAGACTAATCCGTTGACGAACAACAAGGTCATGCCCTCCATTGTTAGGGTTGGTTTTAGCTTTTCTTGATTAGGGTTGTAGTAACATGGGAAACAAGTAACGAGATAGTAAAATTCTTGGGTTTAACTTGGCATTATGAGGGGGTATAAATATATAATTAAGAACTATGAGTTAACTGAAGTAATTGGATCTCTCTCTTCTTGTTGTTTCCTGTTTAGATAGGGTTATGTACGCTTAATAATAGTTAATATATACTAATTAATAACTATTATCAAATTTGTTATAATTTAGCAGCTGTCGACATGATCAAAAGAACTTAAATCTTTTTAGTCCTCATAATTATCAAATTAATTGAATAGTACCTGAACCCAAATGTGAATAACTTGACAATGCATCTTTTAAAATGACATGATACCCCTGAACTGACCCACAATTACAAAATTATCATTTAACAAAACAAACATCTCGTCTCCGAAAGCGTCCATCTCATTACTCGTCTACTTAGAAATCCTAGTGTAAAACTGTATAAAAATAGCGAACATAAGGTAGGAAGAAATCAACATTCTCACATATCTGGGATTAGATAACCTGTATTCTAAAGGTAAATTGTTTAAAACAAATAATTTCTTTCCAGATGTTGAACTTTAAATCCCGTCGATTTCAGAGACCAACTGAAACCGGCAAATTGGGCAAGAACAGCTCACTCCAAGCCATTCAACGATACAGTCCTCGTGGTAGACATGGTCGCACGGCATTCGAACCCCTCGGTCCCCGTCTTCCATCTCGTCCATGCACACCGTGCAAGTCGCCCGATCCTCATCCTCATCATCCTCGCGAACCACGAACCTCTCGAGCTTCTTAATGGCCTCCTCCGTTGCTGCTTTAATCACCAAACCCGAAGCTTCTTCGAATGACTCTTCCAGTATCGCACGTTCGTCTTCAACATCCTCCTCGCCAGGAACAAGTACAGGGGTGATCACGTCCGCATAAATCGAGATAACCGACGACACTGGTCCGACCGGTTGTTCACCAACTATAGCGTTGCACTCCCGTTGGATCAGTCGCAGGATTGTCCTCTCCACGTCCGGGTGGGGGTTCCCGAGCCTCTCCATTGCCTGGTTGACAGTAATCAAAGTAACCGAATCGGGCGGCATCTCGTGGAGGCGCAGCAGCTCATTGAACGGGACGCCGAACAATACTTCGTACACTTCATCGAGGCACTCGGGGTAAAAGAACACGAGCGGAGACCAGGTCGAGGACGAGCCGCTAAGGAGCCGATATGGCTGGATATGCTCCACCATCCGGATGTGGACCGTCACGTAGCCGTTCCTTGGGGAGATTACAGGCAGTTGACGATGCTCCGATGAGGTATAGACGTCGCCATCTAAGTATAAGCCCGTGGCCGCCATTGTTGGTCGAGGTAGGTTGGTGTTTTGTGTAAAAGTAGAATGGTTTTAACTCTGCTTAATGGTAATCAAGCAACGAGAGCTAATTTTATAGGAACTAGTTTTTTTTCTAAATAGGAATTACTTTTATACAGAAAAGGAAGTAATTGATCTCTTTTGTTCATGTTGTTTCCTGTTTAGAGTTGGACTGACTTTCGTTGAAAATCTGACACGGATTCTTCCTTCTAATTAATAATTAATATATACTAATTGAGAATCATTATTGCATAATTTAGAAGCTCTCGGTGTGATCAGTTTTCTTTACTACTTCCAATTTATTGTAGTACACCACGAAAACTTTTACGATAAAAAATATTTTATTAGCCCGGTAAGTTGCTGGGAGTTTTTTTCGTACTTCTTATGACATTGAACAAATTGTGGGTGTGTTGAAATGTTGTGGACTAGTAATAACCTTTCATTTGGAAAATTTTACTTAGGATTTTTTCACATAGTTATTTTTATTTTGATACCGTGTATTTTAAAATGGGTGCAATTTCTCTTCTGCATCCGGACAATTGATTGTGTCATATCATCACCGTCTGCCACCTCTGTTCATATTGTGATTTAAAATTGCTTAAAATAAACTATTAATGTTTGTATAAATCAACAATTAAATGATACACACACGGAATAATTTTGCTGTACCTCTTCGTGTCTTTGCTTGTATTATTCCCGATCGTTCCTCCACCAAAAGAATCGAACAGAACATAACGAGAAGATAAGCGAGTCTCAAATATATAACTTCGTCCTATCTCTGAATATATAGTATATTATAAAAACCTTGAAAGAAGCTTTAGTCTTAACTAGAACGAAAAATAAACATAACAAGAAAAGACATCCCAAGTAAAAAAAATTGTTTCTAATTAGATCAAAACTACGTATGAGTCTGCATAATGAACTGTTTTTCTTCTTTCGGAAATTCAGGTCAAATCAATAATCATATGATCACTGATCCAGCTTCAGGGTCGTGACGAGCGCAAAAATGGAGATAACCGTTTCCATAGAGGAGAAGGGAGACAGAGGTCTGACGGGTCGGTCTCTTTGTATGACATTGCACTCTCGCTGAATTAGACTCATGATTCCTCTCTTCACGACCGGGTGGAGGTTTCCCAGACTCTCCATCGCCCCATTGACATTAATCATCGCCAGCGAATCAGGCGGCATCTCGTGGAGCCGCAGAAGGTCGTTGAATGGGGCGTCGAATACCACTTCGCATTGGCGGTAGCACCACTGGGGGAACCGCAGGGACGAGGACGACGACGAGGACGAAGACGAGGAGTCGCGGATAAGGGATCTATATTGCAGGACATACTCAAACATCTCGACGCGGACCTTGACGTGGCCGTTCCTGAGGCGGCCGGAGACGATAGGTTGTTGACAATGATCCGCTTCCGTGTAGACGTAACCGTTGTTGAAGTACAACTTTGTACCCACCATTGTTAGGTTGGTTTTAGATCTGCTTGATTAGGGTTTGAAGTTACCAGGCAACGAGATGACTAAATACTAGGACGTTAACTTAGGTAATAGGAATTAACTTGTCGGTTGCGGACAATAAATAAGTGTTATAGTTGGACTAAATTAGCACAGTTCCTGTCGTATACAAAGAGAATGTCTTCTTTCATGTTTGCTATTTAGGGTTGGACTAACCTTCGTAGGAATCTGCAACGTCTACTTCTTAATTTATTAATATGTACTAATTAATAATTATTATAGAATTAGTTATCTAATGTAGCAACTCCTCAATTCCAATATATCTTGGGCAAAATAGACGCAACAAGAATCTAATATTGCAAACCCGTATTCAACTCGGACTATACTTAATAAAATATTCTGCCGCTCAAAAATGAAAATTTGATTGGTATATGAATCTAATTTTGGTTAATTTTTTTTAACAACACATTATTCAAAATGATAAAAATATCCTTAAACGCACAACAATTACATAATTATCATTTGAACATAGCCAGCTCATTACTCGTCTCAGTATAAATTGCAGTGTAAAACCCTAAAGATAGCTAACACGAGTTTAGGAAGAAAAACATTCTCATTTTGGGTGAGTCCCGTTACAAGAAATACGGTCCAAGAAGCCACATCGCCGTCGGACATTTCATCGAACACCTTCAAGTACATATCGAACATAGGATTCTCAACCATAATCGTCTAGAGTAAAGGGGACTTATTTTCTTTACTGAATACTTACTAGTAGCGAAATGAGTGATTTCGCTGCATTATTTATTAAAAATTTGGATTTTTAAATTTTAATTCGAAATTCGGACAATCCCAAAATTTTTTAATACATAATCCAGATGATTTTTTTTGTACTATTTGATATTCAAAATATCCGGGATCAAAATATTCCTAAAGATATTTCAAATACTGACCCCTAAACCTTCTTAAGGACAAATAAGGTATGTTACGCTGTCGTGTTTGATTCGATTCAAATATAGATAATTCAATCGATATCAACTAAGAAAAGAATTCAAATTCTCGCTCGTGGACCAAATTCGTAGTTCTCTCTCACTAACATGCAATTCTTACCAAGTATCTTCTCCGACACATACGGACTTCATGCAAATGAACATATATAAACCCATCCCTATACCTTCCAAGTACCTTCCAAGTAGAATCACCAACACACAGAAGAAGAAGAAGAAGAACAGAATGGCTGGTGGGTTTTCTGCTCCATCTTCACACCCATTACAATCATCATCTACATGTAAAAGGAGCGAGAGTGACAAGGAGAGGACGAGATTGAAGGAGAGGCGGAGGAGGGCCATGGCTTCCAAGATCTTTCACGGCCTCCGCAAGCATGGTGGGTACCAGCTCCCTCCTCGCTCCGATACCAACCAAGTCCTCCGGCAGCTCGCCAAGGAGGCCGGTTGGATCGTTGAGGCTGATGGAACCACCTACCGCAACAAGGTACGGCATCCATTTTCGACCCTTTGTTCTTTTTATTTCCATGCAAAGTTATGTACTCTGAACTGTGCTTACCAAGGTCTGCTGTGTTTTGTCCGTCCACGTTAAGCTTGTGAGTCGCTGCCCAACTTGTGGCTCTACTGCAAACTCGAGCCCCTCGACAACTCCTGTCAGCAGCACTGTCGTGGCTGGAGATCGCTCAACCGCCGCATCTCCTCATGTTAACGACCTAGCCTTCTTTACATACGACGACGACGAGAACAATTTTATGCTAGGTGCCACTTTCCAAGCTGATGGATATAACAGAGGCATCCATCAGGAATCTGACCATCTCACTCTCCCATTTTACATGCACGATGGGTTATCCACCACCACTACCGCGGAGACCATCATCGCCGGCGAAAGGACCATGGCGTTTCCAAGTCTCCTCCACCCGGAAATTGTGACTGATCTTCCCCCGATTTACATATAGTTAGAAGTGGAACGTGATCATTCTAAGTAAAGCTATCACTAGAACTAGGATCCTGCCTGAGTTTCTACTCTTACCAAGGCATTTACCATCTCATGTCGTGAGAACGAAATATCTGTTCTAATTGTCTTAACATGTATCGTCTTCTGCATCCATTTTGGGTAGTTTAATCAGTCAATTTTCAACAGCAGCACCATAAAAGTTACGATTACATTCTTAACTCTTAAGAACAACACCTTAGGAGCAGCTTTATTAGATGGGTACTATCACGAACACATTGATTTCCCAGTTCAGAAAGGAGCAGATACACAGCTGAAGGGAACCAAAAAATGAAATACCAAGCTCATTTAGAGACCTTTAGAAACGATAAATCGAAGGTCAAATACAGAGTCTAAGCACATAGGCCATAGCGACAAGATGCAGTAGTTTGTATAACTTCAGAGCTCTGTTCTCTCATGATCCTCAGCAATGACAGAAACCAAGTAGGCAGGCCGTCAAGAACTGTGACATAACTTTACCTCACCCACCCAAAATAAACTCCAAAGTACAGTACCAGGTGAGAAGCTCTCACTTTTCGATTACGGATCTGAAGAAGGGTCAATGTTTCCTCTATGATTGATGTGAAACCATGCATCAAAAACCTGGGACTTCACCTGGCAATGGAGCCAACTCGTTCTTACTAAACTTGTCCTCATCATAGAAACATGCACGGACCACATTACCACCAAAGAACCGTCCGTCAAGATCAACAAGTGCTTTTGTTGTTTCTTCTGGTCTCTCGAATTGTACAAATATTCTGACGGACTCCTCCCTCGGGAAATTTGGCTCTGTTATCTCAAAGATGAGAACCCGAGTAACTGTCCCATATTTGGCGCATTCAGATGCAACCTCATCCTCTAACTCATCATCCACCTCTCCCGGGCCGACCTTCAAGAAACAAAGGACAGAACTGTCAAACACAGCTCATTACCTCAAGTAAACCTTCAAATGTGATCTCATGGACTCATAAGGCAAAAGCTAATTAGATAATAAAAAAGGAAACTCAAATGAGGCCCGCGGATCAGACATTGCCCTATACTAGGTATAAACCTTTCGATCTGTCAAGTGTCAACGGAAAGTGCAGCAATCGGAATCATCACACCAAAAACAACCACTTGGGAGTTAGCATGGTGCAGCAGTAACACACTCAGGTCCATTAGACATAAACACCACTTAGGTCCATTAGTACAGCTTCAACCTCAACTGAAGCATGCTAAATCAATCAGGACAAAGTCCAAAAATTTCCGGTCACTATCCAAAACACCACCACCAAGATTCGATAGCAACGAACAAGAAAAAACATAATCATTAACAGCTGCAACTTCAACTCAAGCACACTAAAACATAATACTATAACAATCATGAAAAAGTTCAAAACTTTCCGGTAATACCACCACTTCTAACAGCACTCAGCACAATGCCTAACAGCATCAACCTCAATTCAAGCACACCAAAAAACAACATTAAAACAAAACAGTCATAACAAAGTCAAAAGCAAGAAACCGTACCATGTTCTTGAGCATCAGAACTTTAGTAGGGACGCCATTTAAGGTGACGCTCTTCACCTTCTTATCCGACTGCAGCTTCGCCTCTCCGGCATTGACAATAACCCCGGCTCGCCTATCCGTCTTCTTCGCCATCAAGGGAGTGGTAATCCCCTGCTCCTGTTTCCCCAACCCCTGCCCTTCCTTCCACCCCATCTTTGCCATCATCCGCTGTGCAGCCGTCATGTTCCCGCCCGCACCCAGCCCCAACCCCACCGTCTCCGACTTCCCAATGCTGAACCCGTCCTCCCCTCCACCGCTCACGGGCGGGGACGGGGACCTCCCCCCGCCACCCCCACTCATGGCTGCACGCCGCCTCCACGCCTCCTCCCCGGAAATATTCCGATCCCTCTCCCTGTCCCTCTCTCTCTCCTCCTTCTCCCTCCGCTCCCGCTCCTCCTCCTCCACACGCCTCCTCTCCAGCTCCCTCGCCCGCTCTGCCTCCGCCGCCTTCTTCTTCTTCTCCCTCCGGTACTCCTCGTAGTCGTTGGGCCTCGCCGGGTCGTACTCCTCCACCACGACCGAGTTCACCCCCACCAGCTGCGCCACGGAAACCATGGGGGGCTCGTCCACGGCCGGGACAGCTGGAACGGCCCGTTGGATTGGGGGCTTCGGTCTGGCAGGCGTCCGGAGAACCGTCTGCGGCGGGGGGGAAGGCAGGTTTTCGGAGAGTGGGCGGGGCGAAGAGGGTGCTGCTGGACCAGGCCGTGGAGGAGGCGGCGGAGGCTTTCTTCTCCTCCTCGGCGGAGGACGGCGGCGGGAGGTCCCCGTACAACCCACCCAACATATTTTCCCCTTTTATTTCCTTCTTCGATTCCTCTCTTTTCCTTGAGCGACTTTACGGGATTTTGGGGGAATCCAAGTTGGAGGAAACCCTAATTTCGGATTGCAATTTCAAACGGAAGGGTTATATCAAGGTGGGAGAGCCTGGGCTTGGATTGCGTTCGTTCAGAGGACATGCGCGGACATTTTTGCAATACGATAGAGGGTTAATTACCCTCAGGTCCATGTACTATTGACGATTTTGTAATCCTATGTAATTTGAATAAGATATAAGGTCCTTGTGTTATAACGAAATATTGGCATAAAGTCCCTGACTTAACCTTCGCTGACATCATCAATTTGTTTTTATTTTTTTACACTGAATTGACCAAAATACCCCTGAAGCCAAAAATTAAAAAAGGAACCAAAAACAAAATAAATTATGAATAGTAGAAGACGACCCCACAACCTCAGACGACCCCCTCGTCTTCTTACTCCCAAGTCCACCCTCGCAACCATTCCCCTCGTCGACTCTCCCTCTCAACAAGTTCTTCGTCCCGCCTGAAACAAAGCTCCCACTCAACGAGCCTTCCATCACTGTCAGGGTTTTGATGGGCTCCACCCAAGCTCCCCACCCACTCGATTCCCGCCTCTCAACCCAAGCTCCCACCCCTTCTCTATCCTCCACTCCTTCTCTGGTTGATGTGGGATCTCTGCTGGGATGAAGTTCCTCCCGTGGGATCTCTATTCTTCACTCGACAACACATTTCCATCCCCAATTCTGACTTCGAGAGCCCCAATTCTCCGGCTGTCCCTCCAACAAGCAAAAATCCACTAAGGAAACAGCAAAAAACCTAATAAAGAACCGAACTTTACATAGGTAGAATAAAGGGGACGGTTCAGAAACCAACCTCAGGTCTGCCGAGCTCGTGGATTCTGATAGCCTTGACCATGTCTCTCGTTGTTAGTTGTGACGATGATGAGGCAACAGCTGTAGCAGTATAAGGGGGTGGTGGAGCTTGAGATGGGGGACGTACTCTTCATTGCTGACCTGTACAAGCACCCGACGGCGGAGACCAACGAGAACGACCTCGGAGTCTATAGAGGGGTATTTCGGAAAGCACTACTTGGGCCCCTTTGAGCTCCTCGAGAAGATCCCCCTCCACGAGCCGCCATTCACGGAAGATCTCTCGAGGTTGGATACTGGGGAAGTGAGCGGCTGCGAGGGTTGGGTATGGGGAGGGTCTGACGGTCGACATGGGGAATCTGGTGAGTGTCCAGCGGTCGACCCTAAACTCGAACTCAGAGGAGCCGAGGCAGTTGAGGTCGAGACGGTTGAGGTCGAGGACGACCCAAATTAAAAAATGATTTTAACTTTTTTTTTAATTTTTGGCTTTAGGGGTATTTTGGTCAATTCGGTGTGAAAAAATGAAAAAAAAATTGATGATGTCAGCGAAGGTTAAGTCACGGACCTTATGCCAATATTTCGTTATAACACCGGGACCTTATATCTTATTCAAATTACACAGGGACCCTATTACAAAATCGTCAATAGTACAGGGACTTGAGGGTAATTAACCCTACAATAGAATAAAAAAAAGGCCAAATTATTTTCTAGTCCCTAAACTTAATATAATTTTTTCCGGGTCCCTCTTTTCTCATAAATGAGCAGTCCATCCTTGTTTTATGAGAAAATGTTTATCTTGAGTCTCCAACCAACCAAATTAGCCATTTTTTATTATTTTTTTGACATACGAAATGACTTTCTTACCTTTCACAAAAAGACAAAAGAGTCATTATTTTTGTCTTTTTTGTGAAAGAGTAAAATAATCATTTCTCATGTCGAAAAAAATGAAAAACGGGTTCTGAAATCAACCAGGGACCCGAGACCAATATTTTTTCAAAATACATGGATGACTAAATCGTTTATGAGAAAAAAGGGACCTGATAGGAGAATTCGATTAAGACCGAAGATTAAGGAGTAATTTGCCCTAAAAAAATTGATATGCCGGTATAAATGCAGAATCGTTAATACTAATTAATATTAATAATATTTGACAAAAAAATTTAAAATTAATATTAAAATATGTCAATATTCGAAATTAATTTTCAAAACTAAAATTTACCATTATCCACCCCGTCCTTTCAAATTTGAGAGAATAATCTCTTCACTCTCCACGGAAGGTAGCACTAGCAGGTAAACTTGGCTAAAAATTGAATCAAACTCGTAATTCGATTCGTTAATAATTGAGTTCGATTCGTATATAATTTGATTTGAATTCGTAATAGTACAAATTGAATTCGGTTTAAAATTTTTATAATTCGTCAAACCGGCGAATTTAATTCGAATTCTATTTGAGTTAAACTCGTATTGAATTTGATTAAAATTTGTATATAATATATATTTGTGTAAAAAATCTCAAACTCAATTATTTACTAAACCTTAAATGCTAAAACTCTAAACTCATAAGCCCTAAAATCCTAAAAGTTTAAATCATAAACTTAATTACATACTAAACTTTTAAATCTTTAAACCCTAAATCATGAAATCCTTAAACCCTAAATCGTAAACAACTTATTTTCGCGCACTAAGTGCAAACTCAAACTTTAGTTTATTTTATTTTCTCAAAAAATGTTAAACATCTATTTCTTATTTTTTTAATTTTTAATTAAATATTGAATATTTAAAAATAAATTCAAATTTGATTCAGATTCAATTCAAATTCGAATGTTTATAATTCACATTCAATTCATTCTTGGACGAATTGAATATGGTTTACTGTTTTGATAATTCGAATGCAAACCAATTCGATTCGAATTTCAAATAAGTAGTGATTTTTTTTGGCAAATCAACCCTTAGTCCCTAGATTTAATCGAATTCACCTATTGGATCCCTCCTTTCTCATAAATAATTAAACAATCCCTACTTTTTTAAAAAAATATTAGTCTCGGGTCCCTAACTAACATAAGTAGACCCGACCATTGTTAGAATTCAATTCGTAGTTCGACATAATTCGATTCGTCAAAAATTCGATTCGATTCGTTACCAATTCGATTCGTCAAAAATTCGATTCGAATTCGTTATGAGACGAATTGAATACGGTTTATGATTTTTATAATTTGTCAAACCGAAGAATTTAATTCGAATTCGATTCGAGTTGAATTCGTATTAAATTCATGTATATATATATATATTACAAAATTCAGAAAATGGAAGAGAGGAAAATTTAAAAAATGGAGGGAGATGTTGCATGGGAAAAAGAGAGGGAAGAGGAGGGTGAAATAAAAAAAATGGAGGGAAAAGGAAAGGAAGGCCTAAAACAAATGGAGGGAAAAGGGGGGGGGGGGGGGGTGGGGGTTTTGAGGGGAAGGGTAGAGAGGGAAGGTTGGAATTAAAAAATTTGGGGTGGGTGGTTTTTTTTTGTTTTCTGGGGTTAATTTTCATTTTTTAATAATTTAAAAAATATTTCAAATCCTATAAATATTGTTTTTTATTCTTTAAAGTTTACACACTTCAATCTAAATTCTCTACTTATCTAATTAAAAATTTAAGATAAATAAAATATTTCTAAAATTTACTAATTATATATATTAGTCATATTTATCATATAATTTTAACTATATAAAATCCTAAATTTAAAACCTTAAATTATAAAATTTCAAATCATAAATTCTAAACTCTAAAACACCAAACCTTAAAATTTCAAACCCTAAATACTTAAAACTACAAACCCTAAATTCTAAAACCATAAACCATAAACTTTTGAATCCCAAATCTCAAGCCCTAGAATCTTTAAAACTTATATTCCCTAAACTCTAAACCATAAACCCTAAAACCATAAACCATACAACCCTACAACCCTATAAACCATAAACCCTAAACCCTAAACCCTAAAACCTCAAACCCTAAATTCTAAAATCATAAACGTTAAACCTTTAAATTCCAAATCTCAAACCCTACAGACCTTTAACATTATACTCCTTAAACCATAAACCTTAAATCCCAAAGTTTAAATCTTACAAGAAGCGGGAGGCGGTGCTTTGACGTTCCATCTCCCCCAGCTCCTTCATCGCCAGTGCGTACGAGAAGCGGGAGGCGGCCTCCCCCGCTCACAGGCGGCAAGACCAAGGGGCGTAGGAAATGGGGTTAGTTCATTCCTCGCTTCTCAGCACAGTGCAGTTTGTGCTTCTATTGGCCTTGTCTATCAGCATGTTGGTAGCTTGGTCTTCTGTTTGTTTTTGGTTTGCTCTTCATGGTTGGCCCCACCTTTCTTCCACTGCACTGGTTGATAGGATTGTCTGGGGCCTTTTTTCTCCTTTTTTGCTTTTAGTCTCGCCCCGCCTGTCTGTCAGGACTGTTGGCTTGCAGGCTTTACGGGCTTGAGCGTTGCTTTTTCTTTTTCTTTCTTTTGTATCTTTTTCATCTATATAGGGGAAACCCAGCCCCTAACGGGGTGTTTATTAAAAAAAAAAGTTTAAATCTTACAATCCCAAACATAAAATCTTAAAACCACAAATTCTAAACCTTACAACCTTAAATATCAAACTTTTAAAACCTTAAATTTCAAATCATAGACCATAAACCTTAAAACCTTACACTCTAAACTTTGAGTCATAGTCAACTTAATTTTGTACATTAAATGTAAATCCAGACTTTAGTTTATTTATTTTCCAAAAAAAATTCAATGCTTATTCAAACTAATTTGAATTCGATCGAATTCGACTATAATTCGACCATAATTCGATAATTAATAATTCGAATTCGATTCGTCTTTAGACGAATCGAATACGGTTTAAGATTTTATAAATTCGAATTCGAACCAATTCGATTCGAGTTCGACCTAATTCGACAAATGGTCAGGTCTAAACATAAGTACACTTTTTTTCTTTTCTTTATCATGTAAAATGACATTAATACCCTTACACAAAACAAAAACAAAAAATATCTCCCTCAACCTTTCAACCCATCTATCTCCATTGTCTTCTCCCGTGAAAAACTTCAACCTATCTAAACCTCCAACCTTCTGTGACGGTATAACAGTGGTAACAACGGACAGATATGGATAGTGCTCAGAGATCGAAGGTTAACAATAGAAGCAAACCAGGTAACCGACTCTTGATTGAAAATATAGCTCACACTTTGAGGAAAGTAAAACCACCATCGTCCCTGCAAGAAAAACAAAATTGTGTGTCGCGATTGAGCCATCCCTCTCGAGCACTTTCATGTCCAAAACGACATTTGACCCGAACGTAGGAAAGTCGGTCTCCTTGGAGTTGAGTATCTTCACTAGGGCGAGCTCTCTATGTGTCTTGTAATTACATTCTTCGATTGCGAAGCTCGCGACCTGGTCCAGTCCACCTTCGAGTTGTTCACCGCAAGGAAAGCCACCACGACTAGAAACGCAACGCCCAAGGCTCTAGATAATTACAAGACATGATCAACTTGGGATGGATCTTGATCAAACGAAATCTATCTCGGTCTCGATCTCTTCGAAGTTGGGACCCTTAGCATCGACGACGGCGGTCCCCTTCTCGAGCCCGATCTCGGCTCCGGAGAGCCCGCCGCCGGCCCAGGTGAACTTCAATCCGTGTCCGCCTTTCTACGGGGATCCACTCATACAGCTCCTAGATCTCATATCCTTCCTCACCTCCGACTTCTCCCACGATTGAAGGATCCACCACAAAGAGTCGACAAGGAGGAGGGGTACGCGAACTGGGTTTTCGACGTTAAACTGATTGTTTGGCTATTAGTGGTGATGGCGGCTCGTGGGCGAATGGACTGAAGAGGAGGAGGACAGAAGGAAAGAGTGGGAGGGGTGAAGGGTTAGATTTTTTTGTGTAAGGGTATCATTGTCATTTTACATGACAAAAAAAAATTGTACTTAGGTTACTTAAGAATTTGAGACCAACATTTTTTTTAAAAATATAAGGATGACTTAATCATTTATGAGAAAGGAGAGACCAAATAAGATAATTTGATTAATACCAGGGTTTAAATGATAATTTGCCTTTTTTTAAGTCTTATGCTGTGTTTTTGGGAGATCTTATTGACTTAATCATCTAATTTTAATTACTGTTTTCTTTTCACCCTTCTTAACACATCATTAATTTTAAATTAAATTACAAATATTTTTTGTTTTCTTTTTGACCAACTCGTATGGTTATAAGATTTAGATTGTATTAATTATAATAATATTAGGAGTAGAGCAAAATATGTACTATAAACAACGTTTTGTCAATTTACCATGCCTCGAAAAGACTGCTAAATTGATTCCTCAACGAAAAAAGTTTTAGCTCAAAGTATGGAAATATACTGTATATGAAATTTCTTTTCACCTTTTATAATCTGAAACAACTTTGAACGTAAATTAATAACCTAATAAACATTCACACATCTTACTAGTTTATTCTTTAAAAAAATGTACTCAAGAAAGGGATTCAAAGTTGCAACTGCATTGAAGTTTCACTTGGAGGGAGTGATGCGTACATCCCTAATGCAAATCTAAATGGTAAAGCGATCTGAATGTTGGATTGCCTGGCAATCTTGGCTGGCATCATCTGCTCGATCACCAATGCAAGTGTGGAAAGATATAAAGAGGTCTGATTTTAAATTTGCATTAAGAGGATTATAATTCTACTATTGTTAAGAACTCGAGAATTTATGTCAACCTAACTAAATTTACCTATTGACAAAAAAAAAAAAAAAAAATTCTGCGCAATCTATGCAGCTGCAAGTTCGAGTACTTTCACCGCTGCGCCGCGAAGTGATTAGGTCGAAAACCTGAGTTACCTAGTTAATCAACCAAATTCAGTACAGGAGGAAGAAGTAGAAGGACAAGAATAGTGGAGCCACTTACTAGTAGTTGGGACAGATGTTCTCAGCCTACAAGAAGTGCTCAATATCAAGCTCCATGAAGGAACAAGGATACGAAATGTCAAAATTGTTCAGTAACTGATGAAAACACAATAACAGCAGATTTTTGTTGAAAGAAATCTCGAACATCGGAAACCGGTAACCACTTAACAAGTAAGGGTGGTTTGTTAAGCTTGATCCAATGATTTTGGATTGGATAGAGCTAACTTGGAGTAATGGTTGAAGGTTAAATTGTGCGGAGTTCTGACTAGTAACATTCACATGAATATGTTCGCCTTCAATCAAGATGATGAGAATCATTAGATTCTAAAAGCAAGATCCTCCATCCAAATAAACTCACATGCAAAGAAACTACTTACTTCTGACCGTTCTATGTAATAAACTCACATCCAAGATATCCTATATTGTCACCAAGACACAAAAGGTGTTCCCATGATTCCCATAGTTTTATCCAACAAAGAATGAATGTGCTGCAAGAAGGATAAATACCGAAGTCAGTATATGGAAATATTTGGTTGCTCAGATCAGGAGTAATTGGAGATGAAATTGTCCTCCTTATTCTTTTGGTGTTTCTTATTTATCAAAATGAATGTAGAGATGCTAGTAATGTTGCAGAGTAGCCACATTGTTAACTTAAAGGGCATTTTAAAGTAAAATCCAGGCATCCAGAGTTGTACCTCAAATCCTGAGTTAGTTCTACAATAAAGGGCTACGAGTAGGCGGCAATTTCTGGCACCAACATCTTTAGTAATGGAGTGTTGTCAACCAACTTGCAAATTTGAGGATAACATAGATGAAGTGTTTGTCAACCAACTTGCAAAGTTAAAACACATCCGGGAAAGAAAGAAATTTCCTCTTACTTGGACTCTGATAAGATCCTCAAGCTCATTTTTAAAGGCAGCGGCTGAAGTGAGGGCAACATCCTTTTTGGAATATTATTGTAGCCATAAGTAATCGCAACATCCTTAAAAGAGAAAACCTGCAAATATCAGCGAGAGGAAAGGAAAATAAAAGCAAAGAAACAACATGAAATAGAATCCTTACCTCAATTACATCACACGAATGAAGGACATCGCTTCTGGTTGGTGGAACTGATACCTTGAAAGTGCTCTCACCATCATCTGGGTTAGAAAAGCTCAGCACGCAATTGCATCCGGTTTAACAAACTAGTAACCTGGAAGGGAATAAGCTTGAGCAAGACAGCTACTCTACAGAAACAATCAATTTTATCAATTAGTTTAATAAAAACAATTGTAACAATATGAAAGCTCCATATTTCAATGTCAACTACAGAGTGCACAATATACACAACACATCGGGAGTGTAACTTTTACGGTCGGCACATCAGTTAGTGTCTTACTGTGGTTATCAACAATGACACCATGCAGTGAGAAATAACCCTACAATACCATATAATAATTCCCTTTGAACAAGAAAAGCAGAATATTCTTCAGTGAACCAAAAAGTTATGGCCGGATTGTCATCCAGAGAGTACAAAAATGTACCTTTGCCGGTCACACAAGACAGGGAAGACTGGTGAGCCCTCAATTATGTGCAAATTTTTTTTTCAACTTAAATCAGAATGCAAATGTTCAGAATTAAAAGTTATGTAACCATTTTGCAAAACTTCCAGTGTGCTAATGTAAAGCAACGCATACATACTACCTAAGTCCTGGCACGCACCTCTGAAACTTTTGGCCTATATCAGAAATAGGATCTGAGCATATTATTGTCTATTAAAATGTCAGATTAGAACATTACCTGTGTAAGTGGCACCAAGTTTATTTCTGCAGGAGGCAATGCCTGTGACATAATGAACAAAGTAAGGAAATTATCCGATCACCATACGAAGCACAAATGACACTAGTCAACAAGTCCTTCCGAAAAAACAAAATAAAGTCATTCTGTAAACAATAATTGTAAGAATATTTCCATAAATAGGATAGATGAACTAAAATTCAGTAAAATAATTGAATCGTAAGCATTTTGTTGTAAATGCACAACTACCATAGAACATATCTCCGGAAGCAACTATAAGTTTCTAAGGTAGATAGCTTAACGCTATGATTCATTCGTGTGACAGTTGGATAACGGCAGGAAAAATTTTCTTGCAGGGACAAACGACATGCATTAGTCTCTCGGGGCACCAGTTTCACTTTGTGTAGAAGTTTTGTGGTCGCATTTAACTTATTTGGCTTAATTACTTCTTGGGAAAAGTACAAAAAAGTACCCTGTGGTTTTACCGATTATCACTTGGGTACCTTGTGCTTTTTGGACCGTAAAACAGGTCCAAGTTATGAAAATTTCCATCACGGACCGGTCCCGATCTCCGGTCCGCGTGTTTTTGACGAAACGACGCCGTTTTGACGCTCACGTGGAGCACTGCGTGGAAATGAGGTGGCAATGGCAAATTACTAAAATAGTACATGATTAATTTTTAATTTTTAAAACACCCTCTTCTTTCTCTCTCTCTCCTCTCCTCTTCCTCTCTCGGTAATTTTGTCGAACACATTGAGGACAACTTTGACGTGGTGGAGTTATATCTATAAACTCAAAACTAAATCACACATTAACCCTCTCAAATCCAAGCTAAGAGCAACTACAGGCGTTACCAGCGAAACCAGAAAACAAGACCTCAAGAGGAGAGGAGAGTCTGAAAATGGGTCCCCGGTCGTTATCAAGCAGCCAGCCTGAGATAAAGAGCTTCGGTGATACGATTGAAATCGACTTGGGTGGTGGTGGTTCCTATGGCCGTGTGCTGCTGCAAATGGTCGGCCAATCGAACAACCTTGGAAGGAGGTGTGGCCATGCTCATGCTCACCAAAATAAATAACAAAATAGAGCACACAGCCTTGGACGGCACCCTCCTCCACACCGGCGGCGACATCGACGGCCTAAAAAAGATCAGAAAATTCTCCCCCTGCGACGCCGCCGCCGGGACCTACGACTGGGAGGAGCTCGCCGACGTTGCGTTGTCTGACGGCCGGTGGTACGCCACCAACCAGATTCTCCCAGACGGAACCGTAGCGATCGTCAGCGGGAGGGGATCCAACACGATGGAATACTTCCCGCCGAGGGAAACCAGCGCCGTCGCGTTCCCATTCCTCGCCGAAGCGGAGGACAACCAGATGGACAACCTCTATCCGTGCGTCCACCTCCTCCCCAACGGTTACCTCTTTATCTTCGCCAATAACAAAAACACAAGGGGATGTGGTCAATGACGTGAAAGAGTTCATCAATTTGAAAGGGGTTTCACAAAGCTTGAGAAATCCAAGATGAAGCGAAGATGGTTTTAGTTGCAGTTGATTCAAGATGAAGATGGTTTTGGTTTTGCGAAATCCAAGATGAGAGGAGAGAGAAGAGGGGGATTGAGAAAGGAGTGGCAAAAGTGTAAATACCCTGTGATTTGGTATCAAAAATGAAAAATTGCTGTCAACCATGTGGAACACCACCTAGGACACGAAACAACGTCGTTTCGTCAAAAACACGCGGACCGGAGATCGGGACCGGTCCGTGATGGAAAATTTCATAACTTGGACCTGTTTTACGGTCCAAAAAGCACAAGGTACCCAACTGAGAATCGGTGAAACCACAGGGTAATTTTTTGTGCTTTTCCCTTACTTCTTTGTTGAACCCATCGAATAATGGAGAGTCTCGCCAAATACCCGACATCACTTCCTATTGCTCCAAGGAAATCTACAATTGGCGTCAAGTGACATCCCAGATTGTCATTAAGACACCTAACATTGTAAACTAACTATTGGACCAAAATATTTTGTCATTCCGAACTCTCCGGGTCATGTTTATCGAAGAAGCCAACCACTTGTCGTCGAAGGTACGTGTTCTCAAGATGTTCTTTTAAAATATCTCACGAAATTGAGCTGAAATGGTTACGAAATATTCCCAAGTTGCTTCGTCCAATTATAATCTCAGGGGCGAGCTCGAGAAGTCCTTTAGCTGTAGCCAAGGGTGGAAAACACTTGTTGATATTTTTCCATTTTCAATCTTCCTCTTCAATAAGGGAATGTAAAAAAAACTGGGTGAATAGAGTAGGTAGAAGGCAATTGAAGCCTGCAAGCCACAGATCTAACCTTTTTCCAACACTGTATAAGGTCCAAAATGCTTGACTGCTAACTTTAAATGCTTCCTCATAGCCGAAGAAACCTGTCGATATGGTTGCAACTTAAATTATACAAGGTCACCCACTTCAAACTTCCTCTCCGAACGTTTTTTTGTCAGAAAATAACTTCATACGAGTTTGAGTTTGTTGTAGATTATTTTTCAGACTCCAGAGCATCTGAGCTTATTTGGTGACTAGATCTGCAACAAATGGTAGCTCCTCGCAGTACTAATGAAGGTGCATTGCATAGTCATAGATCACTTCAAATAGGAAACATTTAAGAGATGTATGAAAGCATGAGTTGTACAAAAATTCTAATAAGGACAACTACTATAACCACCCAATTGGCCTCATGAAGCACATGTTGCATAAGTAATTTTCCAAGTACTGATCGAGTCTATCAGTCTGATCATCTGATCATAGATGATATCTAGAACTTAGGTGAAAAGTAATTCTCAATACTGAAAAAGGAACTTTCATACATTGCTTGAGAAAATGCAATCACGATCATAGATAATGATATCTAGCAGTCCATGCAATTTGCAGACGTGATCGAAGAGCAATCTCCCAACTTGCAGAGCAAAAAAAAGTTGAGCTTAGGCCATAAAATGAGCATATTTAGAAAATTAATTCACCACTACCAAACTTGTGTCCTTCCACTAGAACAAACCAATCTCTCAATAAAAATTATCAAAATACTCTTCCAAGCATTCTCAAGAATTATCAATGATTGCAGCATCCCATAACAAGCAACATTGTCATATCTGTAACTCGAACAAGCAATATTGTGTCCTTCCACTAGTGACATCTAACTTCAATCCTTTCCACAACAAAAATGCGTATTGATTAGTTTGTAAGTGAGCGATACTCCTGAGTGACCACCAATAGCAGAAGAGTGTAACATGAGGGGGATCCTACTTTATCAAGTTTAATTACTATAAGGAGTGATTTAATTTCGATTCGATGCGTATGATATTTTTGTGAAACCTTGGTAAAACCTTCGTCACTAATTATTAATTGTTGTGGCCGATCAGTATCCAAGAATTTGTCACCGTTCAAGATTTGTAAATTCTTCACACACAAAAAATGATGCCAATATTGGAATGTATGGCACAATAATCAGAATAACGAGAAAATTGCGTGTAATAGACCTGGGAAAATATGCATCTTGATGATTTCGTAAAGCTGGAAATAAAAAAGAATGTTCATTCCCTTTTCTTCAGTCTAACAAATGGAGGGCTCTGGTGCTAGGGAGGGAGCGCGAAGAAAGAAGAATCAACCTACTTAACGACACTGCCCCGTTATGATGTACAAGAGGATTCGAGCACCGTCGAACCCCCACAGTTTAAAATTTTCAGCTTCGTACCTGTGATAATATGTAAACGTGGTGTTGGATCAAACTAAACTTGGCACTCCGGATTTTGAGTTAGTTTTCCGCTTCCTTGATCTTAGGCTCTTTGACTTTGGCGGTATCCGGGGCAGCCTCAGACGTTGCACTTATCTCCTGGTGATCAGAAGCAGCAAGATCGGGACTTGGGTCATCATTTCCGGGCTCGGGTAATTGAACAGGTTCATTGCCTTCACCTGTGCTGGGTGACGTTTTGGAAGTGGGGGCATCTTCATTCTCTGCCGATGCAACTGGGGGCGGGGGTTGAGCAGAATTTGAATCGCTGCCAGCATGACCTTCATCCTGTGAAGGTGCTAGAACATCCTTGCCATTTGGAACTACCGATGGATCATCAGAGTTTTCCCTCCATTCGACCCATGTAGGGGGTTTATCAGTTGCAGTTGATGCTGTCTCGTTAAGCTCCCTCGTCCCAGAATCATCATCAAGTGAGCTGGATTCAGGAACCGGAGAAGTTGCAGTGTCATCCAAGTCATCATTTGCATCAACTCTGGCCTCATCACCGCGGCCACTATTACCAATTCCATCATTACCGGGAGAAGATGAAGCAAGTGCAGCAGATCGCTCATTGGCTACTCTCTCATCTTCAAAAGCAAACCAGTTGGAATTCGTAAATAGAGAACCACTGCAAAAAAACGGATGGATCAAGTCAGAATCAGATTAAAGTACTTGAACAAGCCCATGTTCATGCATGTAAATCTGAGACGGCTAGAATCTCGAATGTAAGAACTCACCTTTCCTGATCATCACCCAAACGCAGAGACGATATAACAACTTCAGCAGATTCATCGTCGAAGTATACATCCTACAAAAGATTAAATAAAGTTGATGATCTTAGCAACATAAACCACTACCTAGCCTTGACCAATTAAGTGGTACCTTAGCAAATCAATGTCACATACATTAAAAAAGGTAACCAAGAAAATATTCTGAACTGCAATTAATAATCAACCATATGATCAAGTTGCTAATTAATCAAGGACAGAAACCAGGAATCAGCTCATTAAATTCCAAAGCAACAACTCGCTCACTTATGAATGACCTGAAGATGACTTAGACGTCAATATTTCCAATTATAAAATCAGTTAATAAATGACGTGTCTACTTTGACCATGGTATGCTACTTAAAATACATTTTGTTAAATCACATCAGCACAAAAAAGAGTTAAAATGCTTGAACACGCAACTATAATGATTGGCTAAAGGTGAGCGAGCAGCAAGAAGCAAGAAGCTAAGCTATCCAACTCCCAGGGCAAAGAACATAAAAAACAGTAGCTGCTATGTGAATTCAATAAAGACAAAGCGAAAAGATCTCCTAATGTTCACTTTTATTCCAGAAAAAATATAGAACTCTTTTTTTATACTTAAAATAAGATAGAACTCTGTCGTGTTCCCCAGTGCCTCTGGCCAAGTAATTTTTATATATCCTTCGACACAATAGCAAAGCTCCTTGCATACAAATTCATTTCTGTAGAAATGCACATTACCTCATCATCTCGTTCAAGGGAGCCATGCACCTGTAAACCATTTAAATAATGTCACTGGCACCATAGATGCAGCACTGAACATACTGCCTACGCAATGATATACCTAGAGAACTAAAAGAACAATCTTCACGATGCCTTAAAGGTTGGTGTATAGCCTAGTAACTAGTAAGAAATATTAAGCAGGATAATTCTATACGTTTTTTGCAATCACTGCACCCACAATAAATGGTTGTCTAAAATTACTCCGCTAAAGTGATTGGATTATTGTTCTTTCGAAACACTGAACTTCCTATCCAAAAAAAAAAACTCACAGCATAGAATATTAAAATAAGCATGTGTAATTCTGTTATGGAGAACACAAACCTCATCAATGTCATCACTGCTGTAAATTCCATATCGAAAAGCTTGGCTCAAGTTGTTAGCAAGGGCTGCAACATCATAATCCCTATCTTGGTAATCATCATCATCACTGTCTCTTCTATCTTGTAAAGCAGTGGGTCTCCTGAAAAAATAAATTATTCATCACGGTCAACCCAGCACCAACTTAAATTTAATGGCAATGATAAAATGTATAAACTTTCATGAGGAATTACATAACGACACTGGAAACGGAGCTAGTTACATGCATGCAGAATTCCAACTTAAAAAAACCCACCCGCAAGCCCATTGATAGACATTCTCCAATGCATTTCGCTTAGATAAACCATTGGTCTGCCATTCAGTCCATTCCTTATTCTCCTGCCAACATCAACACCAGTAACTATTGAGGAAACTGAATTACAATGCTAACTAAAATGTAGAGCATTTTTTATTTATCAAGCGAGTTGACCTTGACATAAGGTAACAATTGTAAGTCTAGGCATCAACCACGATGAAGAATAAAATGCTAATTGCATCCAACAGCAGACTGTTAACATATCAAGTTTTAATCATGCTGACAAAGGACATTTCTTGATCAAGATTATGGATGGAGAAGAAAGAACGAGTAAAATAAGTTTCATCTTCTCTTTGCTTGGTTTACACACAATTGAGTTTTGGGCATCAGGATTGAATAAAAGAGCAAAATCAACCTGTAAGTGAGCCTGAACATCAGTGTTGTTGTTTGCAAATTGGATAAGTTTGTTGGATATGCGGGTCAGATGTCCAATATTCCCGATCCTGGGAGGCGATTTACCTTCAGCAGAAATTGTGGGCTGCAGCAGGGAAAAATGTAACTTTTACCACAAGTACAATGAGGGAAAGCAGTGGACAATATAATAGCAAGGCCCATCAAATGGCAAGCACCAAAACTATTTGAGATGCAAGTAGCAAGTACCAATTCCAATAACCAAATACAGAACTGGATGCCATTACCCCACCACAAGAACTTACCTTGCTTGGTTCATCCTTCAATGTTGAATTCTTCTCTGCCTCTAGAATTCTTCCAATGAGTTGACAGTCACGAAGAAGATGTTCAATAAGAGGTGCATTCTTGCTCTCCAAGCAGGAATATATTATGTTCTCTACATGGTGATGCAAAAAATTGTTGTATGGGTACCTGCAATTAGATAAAAACACGTAAAAAGCTGGAAAACAAAAAAAAAAGAATTTGGCCAGACAATCCAGTGCATGAAACATACTCGAAAAACAACTCCAGAATTTTCTGGAGCGCTCCAAGTCGAATCAATTCCTTCTCAGCGGCTTCACTACCAACTGTGAGCAAAACTGAAATGAATTCTACAATCTGGCAAAATATAGAAATAACAGAAAAAATTAGTTCCTCCCAAAAATATATACTGTTATTTTCCTGTTCTCCAAATAAGAATAAACCTTCCACATGAGACATAGTTCCATGAGAAAGCTACACACATATAACTAGTAAGTGGGATGGTCAAGCAGTGAAACCATACAAGTCAGCTTTTGTTAGGGCCCTGTTATATTGCTTCAATGTTTAAGCCACTACTTTATGTGCTCAAGCAAAATCAAGCTCTTTTCTGGTGATGAAGATCGAAAAAGTAAGGAATCTTGCTCAACGACTACTGAGTAAATAAACTGATAACTAGTCTATGTTTCAACTTACAGGATCCCTCGACAGAATGTGCTAACATAAGAGACATATAGTGTTCCTCAATCAAAAGCGACTCCTTATGCAGATTATTACATTTGTTTAAGTAATAAATTCTAAACAATGAACCGGGAATGAGTAGCAAATCAATGTACACCACCTTTAAGCGCGGCTTTCCAAGAGGTGGTTGCAGTTTACCATACGTAGTGACCAAGAGAGAATCGCCAGATGAAACATCCAGGAGCTTCAAGAGATCACCTGAACACCAAATAATCTGTTAGCTTTAAGTTAGCCAAACAGATAAGCAACGTAGCTTTCACTGACTTTGGATATACAAACATCAAGTTTATATATAGTCTCACTCTGTCCATCTTCAAGATCAATTTCCTAGTACATTTGCATAATACTATTTACATTGGAGAAATTCAATTCGTTGAAACAACCAAAATACAGAACAAGACACATTGAACCATCAGGGGGGATGATAGGATTCTCAACGGAATGAACAATACATCATTAAGTAAAAGCTAATAATAGGTTGTCAATAGCGCGCTATACCGCGGCGCTATAGCGGAAATCCGACCCACCCGCTATGCTTTTTTTCCCGCTTTAGCGGCGCAATAGCGGAAATAGCGGCCCGCTATGCCATTTTAAGGGGGTCGCCGCTACGCGCCGCTATCCGCCATTGACTACCTTGAATAATACAACAAAAGAAATCTAAGGAAGATATCCTAATCTTTTTTATGGTCATTTTACCATCACAATCGGAATAGTCAAACATAAATGAATGGTCGTGCATATTCCGATAAGTGTGCACCTGAAAACCTTACCCAGGCTATCCAACATCCCTTCAACTGTTTCAGGACTGGCAGTTAAAATAGTTCCTTGATTCAACTGGCGACTATATGCATGATATACACCCATACTCAGTCGTTTTGGGTCCAGCAATGATATGCATATAGACAGGGAGTTCACAAGAACAGACTTTGGACGTGACTGATCTAAAGCATGACGAAACAATCTTCCAATGAAACTGCAAAAGTATATAGAAAAGGATGGATCCAGTTAGATCTAAAGCTAGGATGAAAATGGAAGGCAATCCACAAATGATCAACCTTGGGCTGGAGATTTTAGCACCAAGACCAGGGGGGGCAAATCTTGTTATTGCACAAAGTGTTTCTGCTGCATTAGCATGGACCTCTGGAGAATCCTGAAAACAAACAAGGAAAAATAAGAAACCCGAAAATAATAAAGGAAAGCACACTCCTCCAAACTAGATGGTTATTGCAACTCACTGAAGAACTGAACTTGTCCACAATCATCTCCAATACATTTGTTTCTTCTATCCATTGCATCACCTCCGTGTAATTCGAATACATATTCTCGTCCGCACCTATGAGACGTATTAGAACCTGTATGGCAGAATTTCTCATTAGAATCAATGTGATAGGGCCATCAATGTTAAGCTAATCCCACAAACTAAAACCCAACATCTTTTCTTCATCTTAACAACTGGAAATATTATATATGGTGCACAATGAATGACCTCTAAAATGTAGCAAAAACATACAAAGCATGCTAATGCAAGAATAGAATCAATAACGTAGTTGACAGCACATGACAAACTTCTCAACAGGCATGGTTGACAAATTAAGGAAACATAAGCAGACAAGAATCACGGGACAGAGAAAACAAAGCAGCAACCAACCTCCATAACGGACGTAATACCAATTAGATCAACCATCTTCTTCAAAATATCAGGACGTGTCTGTAATAAACAAGATTAAGATGTGTTAACTTGGCTAGATAAGACATTCTGAAATCACAAAAAGTACACAACAGATAGAGGGCTGGAGATGATGGTGTAAGCCTGGGAGAAATGATTCCTATTTCACTCTGTTTAAGTGAAATAGTTGTTCATAAATAATCGATATCAAAACTCTTAATTTTAAGTGATGAAGCAACATATCCGGTAACTAAAATCCAAGAAGAGAAAGACAATGTTGATAATTATTGTTCATTTAGGGAAAGGTTTCCATCATGATTAATATAGAAAATTTGTGTTACAAATAAAGTCTGATGCACCAAGCCAGAATCAACAAGATTTGAGCTAGAAAAGTCAGCAATTTAAAGTTCATTTAGGATGCTAATAAATTATATTAACATGAAAGACGCAAACACTGATTCAGTATGCAATTCAGTTTACATTATTAATGACAATGTTTTATGTTACCTTAATATACTGCATAAAGGGAGTTGTCTTCCGCAGCAAAAGACATATGACAACCTATCAGGAGAAGGTGAAACTTTATAAGACAGTTGTAAAGCCTAGTTCAATGCAACAGAAAAAAAAAGGTCATATTTGTTGCCACCACATTATGGAACTTCAACACATACCTTACTAAAATAGCCGGCCAGCAATGTGCTATGAGCATGATCCGAATCCAGAAAAGAAAACAATAGGTTCATCAACTGCAAACAAAAGTGGTCACAGGCTTCAACACCAAAATTTAGGTTACAGGACAGACAATCACAAATTCCTTACTTATAGCAACTCACCTCTTCATCTTCAACCAAAGTCCTGAGTATGATATCCACCTCGCAGGTAAAGATTTCACAAGCAATGAAAGGGAACCTAAACCACAAAGGTGATGTTATTCAAGTGCAAATTTATTATTACTTTTAAAAAAGGAATGACAGGACATAACATGACTAATAAGACACGTCAACAACAAACTTTTTCTAAAAAGTCGACAACGAACAACAAATTAGACACATCAACAACGAACCAGACCAATAAATTATCCCTAAAAGTCATTTTTTGACAAAACACGAGAAAACGATTATCCAGATCAAACAGAAAAAAATGAGCATACTTGAAAGACCGCCTCTTTTCTGCATCGTCGGTAGCTTCTTCTACAATAAATCGGAGAAGTTGTTCAACCTGTGTTCTCTCTCGCAAGCTGCAACATAAAGGAACAACCACCAAAAGAAGGTATGCATTCAGACAACAATTATCACCATAGCCAATTGCTCCTACGAGACCCGTGACCCATTAATGTCCCCGCACGACCCCATGTCACGGCACGTTGATGAAGTTTTTAGCACATGCAAACTTCGGCCATCCATTTGAGGAGTTGCATTGATGATTTGATGTTATCGTATACCTCCTTGCAAATGTGGTGGGCTTGTTTGTGAGTTTGGTGGATCAATCTACTCATCGCACTGAGTTTTTGAGTTGGATATGAAGGTTCTAACAATGGCGAAGAAAAAAACCCAAACAATTTCCAAATGTGCAACTAGAAACGGTATGTGGTAAAAAAAAAGGAGGACATGATAGACTCGATGATCAAGTTCAAAAGGTTGGATAACAAAACCGAATAGCTTTCAGCAGGCCAAAATGTGACAATATGGGGAACTGTAAAAAACAGGAGAAAATATTTAAAAAAATGGAAAGGCTCGAGCACTCAAAATAAACTTTAAAGCAATGTAAACTCGTAATGAATGTGGCAAGACAATGAGAATGCAGAAGATGAAAGAGCAAGAAGAGCAATACTAGTTTATAAGGCGTCCATTAAGAGCTTTGCATTCTTGAATAATTTCATCCTCGTCAAGAAGCTCCTCCAATGTAAAGTTATCTTTGTCTAATATCGTCTCCACCTGCAATTTCACCCATCGCAACTACTAACTGTCAAAGATACCCAAACAGCATGCAAAGAACAATCGAGATTTTCTAGAATGAGCAAATACAATATCATGTTGCATCCATCCTCTATAACAACTTAAAATACAGGTAACAAATCCGGTCCGTTAGAAAAGAAAACGCCAATGGCCACGTGTCATTCTCCTTGAAATAAACTCCAGGCTGAATTATCACCCAGCCACTTAAGCTACAACAGCCGAGACGAATTTAGAAATACCACACACTTAAATAGCTAATCATCAGCTCTCCAAAA
This sequence comes from Hypericum perforatum, assembly GCA_012979155.1. NCBI lineage: Eukaryota > Viridiplantae > Streptophyta > Magnoliopsida > Malpighiales > Hypericaceae > Hypericum > Hypericum perforatum. The sequence goes on along the minus strand of SOPF01026600.1, from coordinate 58,811 downwards.
CTAAGCAATTCAATTCCCACATGTCTGGAGCTAGTAATAACCGCTCCAATTTCAGAATCGAGCTCCTACGAAGTTCCGAAGCTTTAATCAACCAAGAAACGAACGCCAAATCTGGAAAGAGGAGGGGAAACGACGAAGGCGAGAACTCTGAACTCACCGGCGACGCCGTGGAGAGGCCGGTCATCCTCCAGAACATGTCTGCCTTCGGATTAAGTCAGATCTGAGGAGGCGTGATGCCGCGAGCGAGAGATACCGCCAAGTCGGGACCAGAAATCGTCTTTTTTCCGGCAAGAAACGGAAAAAAGAATTGAATAAACGAACCGATCAACCGGATAAAACGGTGACGAAGAGGAACGTAGCTCGGCGGAGAGAAACCCTAGGTGTCGCCGGGGGGAGGAGAGTGCATGGAAGAGGGGAGGCTTCCTTTTGAGTGGATCGAAATCGAGACGAGGGTTAGAGAGAGAAAGAGAGAGAGGAAGAGGGAAAACGAAAATCGCTAGGAAAATAAAGAAAATGGGAAAATTTTGTGACGTGGGTGGGCGTTTGGTTTATATATTTTCCCCGGGGTAGGATTTTTAGTAATATTCATCACTGTTTTCTTAATTTTTTAAGTTTTTATATATTCGAATTTACTAGTTTCACCAATAAATATTTGACTCGATGAAAACTTTAATAGATAACAAAGTTCTACAAATAATTATTTGACACAAACTTATTCTAAAAATTAGATTGATTAAGTTAGAACAATATTTTAATCAATAGATACAAGAACTCATTGATACATTTCCTCTTCACATTTGTTTTCTGGGTATTAATTTTTTCTATTTTTCAAAATAATGTAGGAAAAAATAGTATCGAGCACCTTATTTTATGGTAAAATAACATTTGATTGCATGACATGCTATATGGTCAAATTTTATTTTAATCACATGTATAATGTGATATATATAATTTAATATATGTAATTTAACATATGTAAAAGTAGTCAATTAGATTTGATTAAACCGAGTTCTTTCAGGTTGCCTGTCAAAACACGTTAAAATGACTGCATGGCTCAGTAGAAGTTTGATGATTTGATAGACTAAATGAACCAGCAATTCTAACGGATTTGTCAGTGTTGTATTAAATTTCCATTATCCGCCATTGATTTTATAAAACTTGAATTATATAGTACTAAAATGAAAATAAACTCAATGCAATGTACTCAAATGAAGTTGGATCATCTCATAATCACTATCAAATTTATGTCTCATTTTCCAATAAAATAAGTTAAGTGACTTTTATACTTTCTATTATCAAATGAAGTTGGATCATCTCATAACGGATTTGTAAGACTTGAACATATTATTTTTTTAGTTAACTCTCTTACCATTAAGAAAAAAATTTGATTAGATCTGATCATGATATATAGTACTTATGTCATTATTATCGTTTTTAGGAGAAATAGACAAATCGATATTTTATATTTATTACTTGATAGGGAATAATCTATGATGTTTATGTCTTGACCAAAAAATATCTATGATATGTATGTACTTTGGTATATTCAATCCATGACAAATAATCTATATTTATCAACCAAGAAGCATGTCACATCCTATAATAAAAGCATGACAACTATCATGAAATAAATTTTTTGCAAGGTATCTTATTTCTCATCAAAACATCATCTTCCACAACGAGGAAACATTATTCGAAGCAAAACAAGTCTTTAAACAAATATGGTGTTCCAAATTAAATAAAAATATCAAACATGAAATGCATGTCTTTTCCTAGCTCTGACACTCGATCAGTCCTTATTGTGTTGAAAATAAAATACATATTTTGTTGATTTATGTAACTCAATAAGTCAAAATCAAAATTGAGCATAAAATCATGTACAAACAAATAGCATATCTCAATTCAGAATTTATGACTCATAACATAAAATATAGATAAATTCTAGTATACGATAAATCAGGTTTGACTTGTGAGACATAGAAAACCTATCATTCACACTAAAAACGCAGAAACGAAAAACATAATTTTACCATAGAGCACAAATATCTTTGGTGCTCAGATAGAGTATAAAGTACACTTTGAGAGCATAATAAGATGAGGATAACTCGACCAAAATAGAAAAATTCAAATCCCATGACCAATTCACAAAACGAATACATCCATAATAATAATTACAACATGGTACACATCAATCTAAATCACGAAAAAAGTTTGATTTACCTTTTAACACATTAACCCAAGGAAAGTCATGAATGATTTCTATTAGTAGAAGACACACTAAATTTCTATGATTAATGATGTGTATCAAATCAACTATTTCACATGTAACACACTAACACAATAATTATATGATCTATAGTGTACTAATCATTGTGAATGTTAAAGATTTAAGGGTTTAAAGTTTATGGTTTGAAATTATGGGTTCATGGTTTAGTGTTTCTAGTTTGTGATACATTTTTTGTTTTAACTAAGGTACATATATATTAATTACATCCACGAAAACAATATCCATCCAATAGAAACATTAATCACTATATGAACCATGGCGATTGTTTCTGAAATCATATAGCACAATAAAATAATATTAAATCTAACAAGTACCACCCATTTCTTTAGCAATCTATTAATTTATTATGAACATATGTATAAAATCCAAATAATACACAAAATCATAAAAATAGGTATATTAATATCGAGTTGGATTATGTGCTAAATAGTTTTTTAACAGTACAGATTAAAGAACATAGAAGAGCTTTTTTGCAAAAATATAAAAATTATAGACCATAAAAAAAATCATACTAGCCAATATTGCATGAAGAAAATGTCATTCTTGTAAAAAAATGAAAAATACACATGTCAGAAGATTTTTTTGCAAAAATTCAAAAATTAAGAAACCAAAATGAAAAAAAATCTGCACTGGTCAGTATCACACGATTGAAATGTGATTCTCGCAAAAATAAGAAATACAAAAATACATATGTCACTATTGTATGAAGGAGAAATGCCAGTATTGCATGATAGAAATGTCACTATCGCAAGAAAAAATACTAACGTGATTCACACAAATTTTGTATCGTACGGATTGACTTGTTCAGTTCGTATCTAATAAAAATTCTAGCGATACTTAGTCAAAAACTCGCAAAAGCAGTTAAGTTTTTGTCACTCGATCATAACTTAAAATATTCATAAATTAGAGAATGTCAATATAGTCATACATGTAGATGATATTCAAACTTTTTCATCTCTCAAAGTGTTCTATCTTACTGTTCCTCGTTGTTCCCTTTGAGGTCTCTAGTGTCTTGTGGTGTGATATCATATTTATCCTCAAAGTATCTAGTCACCAAGTTTGACAACACAGTGAATAACGTTTGAGAACGTCCAAGTTAGGAGAGATTCACTATTTCTATGAACTTTATCACTACGTTATAATAAATTTCTCATATAAAACCTTTTTTATCTCACCTGGGGAGTTTTCTTACTCTAGCCACTCTTTTTTATCTTTTTACTTTTTACTCAATAAAAGAACACATTATTTGAAACTTCACTCACTTCTCTCTTGTCTAAGGGGCAAGACCTAATCTTTTAGCGCTTCACTCGTCTCTTATCTAAGAGATAAAGACATACCCTTTAAAGCTTCATTTGCTCTACTTTTGGCATATATAGAAAATGTTACTCTATGAAGTATCACATGCTCCTCTCTTATTCTAAGGGCAATAGACACCTCCAAATAAGACTAACAGTGAGAGTTTTTAGTAGTATCCTCTATTATAAGATTATTGGCTTAGGAGGGACAAATTTGTCCATGAAAAATATAATTATATGCTCCTTTAGTACCCACTAGTCACCTAGCAATCATTAGAATCTTCAACTCAGCAACCTCTTGAAATAAGGCTCTAGCAACTACTAGCTCAATAGTAATTATTATCTCTTTCGTTTATTAACTACCACCATAATGATCATTAGCCCCTAATTTTCATCTTAACTTAATTTGTCTTCATTCAATGGCTTCAATCATTGTTGTATTTGTTAATGAGTCTTTTCTCTTTAGTGCCTTGTAATTAATTGTATAGTATCCATATTTTTCATATTTATAACATTAGACCTTACTTATATCCTTTTTCAATTTTATTGATTTAGACTTAGACAAACTCTGGTCCTTCTTCTCCTTCTTAGACTCTGATCTTTTTTTACTACTTGTATTTAGAGTCAACTTGAGACTAATTTGGACTTTTTTCTACGAATTTTCTTGCTCATAATTCATCTCTAACCTCATTTAGCTTTAACATAATTTTTTCTGTCAATGCACTAACCACTATGATCATCCCACTATAACTATTAGGTAAGAAACTTAATAAGATCAGATCTTATACCTCATCCTCAAAGGTGATATTCACCAAGCTCAAGGCTGCTATCATAGCGTTGAACTCATTCAAGTGCTTGGCCATTATTGTATCCTCCACCATTTTTGAGTTATATGACTTACGCATAAAATTGACCTTATTCATGGCGAATGGCTTCTTATACATATTCGATAATATCTTCAACATCTCCTTTGTTAATTTTGACTGTATGCAAAGTCACATTCTTAAACAAGAAAAAGCGAACAATGTTCATTGATTTTCAACCTAGGAGCTTCCACTTTTCTTCTTTCACGTCATCCAACTTTTTCTTTATGAGTGGTATGTGTAAATCCTTCTCATAGAGGCATTCTTCGATTTGCATTTTTCAAAAGCCATAGTCTATCTCATCAAACTTCTTGATAAGTGACTTCCTATTTCTCATCATCGTAGCTCACACTAAATCATAACTCGGCTCTGATGCTAGTTATTGCCCCCAAAGAGTAAATCTCCATCATAAAGATCTTAGAACTCAAATCTAGTGAAAAATATTCCTTCTCCTGGCTTGATACATCCTCAGATGAAGGACATCGATTAATTCGAGTTACCAAATCGTGTACTTTGTCTCTTATTGTTATTTTGTCATTGTCATTTTAACTTCTTTTGTTAGGTATTTTTATTATTAGGATTCGCTCATGTACATGCTCGAATGAGTTTTGGTGGTATGAACTCTAATAATTTATGCTATTGAATAATTCATTTATATACAAACTCACATCTATACATCAGAAAATAATTATGTCATATAAAATTTTATATGACATAATTATAGGCTCTGAAAAATAATGTAATTTTTTTGATGGGTTTCAACTTTGCAACTTGAATTTAGTTTAAAATTCAACTAAGTAATTATATCGATGTATTATATCTTAAATAAAAGGTATGAAGTTCAATTCAACGCAACGAAGTTAATGATTTGTTCAATTTTTTATTTGATATTATTATAGCTCGAATTAGGGTTAATTACCCTCAGGTCCCTGAGTTATGACCATTTTTGTGGTAAAGTCCCTGGATAATTTAAATTAGATATAAAGTCCTTACTTTTTGAATTTATATTGGTCTAGGGTCCCTAAAATAACTGAGGATGATGTCATCAATCATTTTTTTGATTTTTTGACCAAAATACCCTTACATAAAAAATAAAATAAAATTCATCTTCATCTCTTTCATCTTCAACCTTCATCTTCATCTCTCTCTTCCTTCCAACTTCCGAGGATACAAAACACAATTAAATACAAAACACAATCCTCCGTACAAAACACAACTTGTCAAATGAGAGAAAAAGGTCAAAAAGCACCCCTCTTTCGTCAAAAAACAACCCTGAACATAGAACACCGTTGACGAGGAGGAGCTGTTCCCAAAAATAATCAGGAGCTGTTCATCTTCAACAGCAACAAGGAGCTTTCCCAAAAATGACCAGAAGCTCTGACGACCAACGCCGGCACCGACAATAGATTATAGCCCGTTCGTTTCCCCCTCTGGGAAGTTTGTCGCTGTTGCTTCCAACGGGACCCAACATGGGACAGCGAGTTCCACGAGCTGTACACTGAGGTCGTGGTCTTTGAATCGTCCAACCCGGAGAGACGACAGGTCGTCACCAAGAACAGGTACAAAAACCCTAATCCGATTAGAATCTGGACTGAGCCTGGTCTTCAAGGAATCGAATTTATCAAGCCTGGTCTTCGATTTTCCTTTCTTCATCATCTTCGAGAAAAAAATCTACACCGATTCGAGCTTTAAAGGAAACCCTAGCCTAGCTTTTTCCAAAAATAAAAAATTTGGGGAATTTTAATGAAGAAATTGGAAACTGGTGGAAAGGACAAAAATCGGGCCGATGGGTTTACCCTTTTCTTTTTTTAATTAGTTGATTTTGAAGCGTGGGTTTTGTTCCTTCCGATGGGTTTCATGCTCTGGGTTTCACCATTAATTGTTCAATTTTTGTTTGGGCAGAGAAAATGGTGGATCTGATTGTGGATTGCAGGGCTATTCCGCCTCTGGTGAACCACCTCTGGGCACTGCCAATTGAGGTCGAGGGTCTCATACCTTACGAGCACGAGATTGAGAGATGGAGTACGATTGCGGTGGTGGTGCAGGAGGTCGGGTCGGGCTTCTTGAGGAGGGAGGGGTGGGAGTTTTGGCTTAGGGTGAATTTCATTTTCTGGGTTTAATGTTGTTGGTCAAAGGATAAACATAGTTATTTTTTGTTTTTGGTTTAAGGGTATAATGGTTATTTTCATGACAAAATTTTTTGAAAAAAATGGCTGACATCATCGAGAGATCTATGACCAATATTTCATTATAAATCAAGGGTCTTAGATCAAATTCGGATAAGACAGGGACCCTACTCCAAAAACGGACATAACTCAGGGACTTGAGGGTAATTTACCCCTCGAATTAATATTAGAAAAAAAATAAACATGAGGAAGTCTATATTATACGAAAAAGTACACATAGATATCATGTGGTTTGGCCTATTCCAAAAAAAGGTCATGTAGTTTTTTCTTCCAAATTTAGTACCTATAATTTTATTTCGAGGACAATATTAGTCCTGGGTAACTTTGAAGGTTGCCGGCCACGTGATATTGTCTCCTCCTCCACCCTCTTCCTCTTCCCTCCTCCTCCTCCATCCCCTCCTCTTTTTTCTCCTCTGCCTTCCTCCTCCTCCATCATCTTCCTCCACGCCCTCCTCCGCCTCCCTACTCCTACTCCTACTCCTCCTCCTCCTCCTCCACCCCTCCTCTTTTTCTTCCTCCTCCCTCCTCCTCCTCCTCCCCCTTCCTCCTCCTCCTCCGCCCCTCCCCTTTTTCTTCCTCCGTCTTCCTCCTCCTCCTTCGCCTCTCCTTCTCTTTTTCCTCTTCCTCCTCTCCTCATCGTGGTGCTTACGTGGCTGGACTGCCTTCAAAGCTGTCCGGGACTAAAATTGTCCCAAAAATGAAACTACAGTTACTAAATTTGGAAGAAAAAAAAATACACGATCTTTTTTAGAGACAGATAAAACCACATGGTATTTATATGTACTTTTCCCTATATTATATGTGGAACTTTTGAATCCATTATGTATTTATAAATACCTTGGAATTGCATCGAATGATTGCATCACTTTTGAGAAGAGAGTCATTGCACTAGAATACTGCGACATTTTCTCAGTACTAATACTAAAGAATGTCTTTATACTGTCGTCACACCAAAGTATCCTCAGAATGGTGTACCCAATGACGAAAATTCTAGTAAAGTCACCTCTCATTTGAAATTCTTTTACTATTTCGTAGTCGAGACTAGAAAAACTTGATCCGTTAATTTGATCCTCCTATTTTTTAATATTTTTTAGTTTCTTTTCTTTTTTATATGTATATAGTATATATGTAAGATTTGAAATAATGAACGTCTTATTAATTTTATCATTAATGGATTATTGAGAGGGTGGGAATAAGGTTTTTTTTTTTTTTTTTTGCATCGCAGATTGAATGCTTTTGAATGGATTGACCTGGAGGGGAGTAATACAGGGATGAACATGAACTGATCGTTGACGATGAAGACGCAACCTTATTGGTTGGTAGCTTTGTTTCTTTGCGTGGAGGACAGGTAATGCTCGTAACCCTCCGCTTCTTCTAGTCCTGGCTCTGACAATATGATAATCCTTTTTGCTAGTGTTCTGTTCTTGTTGAATCTAGATGGGTGGTGTTATGTGATCATCTATTCCTCGGAGTTCAGTTGGTGCATGAAAATCTTCATTTCTAGAGCCTTTTTTTTAGGGGCTGCACAAAACTTTTCAGTTGATTCTTTAGTCTCATTGAATCCCAAGTCAATCGTCAAATGGTTTTTTTTTCTTCTTAATGTCGTGAACTAGTGTTGAGAGTCGAGCATTGTCGAATTCCGTTCAAGAGTCGCCTATCCTCATTGCTAAGGCGCTCATTGTTGATTGTCCAGTGGTTATTTTGGTTACGAATCATAAGTTAAAATTTACGTGGTAGGAGGACAATAGCATTTGGGGAGATGCCAGTCCTTTTTGTCCAACTATTCCAGTTTTGTGTTGTCGATCCGAGTTTTAACTTTCAATTTTATGTCATTACAGCCCAAATGTTTCGAGATGGAAGTTACGGGAAGGATGAAGCGGGAGGAGGAAGGTGACACGAGCAGCGCAAGAGTCGACAAAGAGGAAGTAAAGACAAAGGATGAAGTTGTGGGGATGGAGTGAAACTGGAGGAAGGGTAATTGGGACAGGCACAGCAGTCTGGTTGTGTTGTTGGGCCTTGTTATCTTTGTTGTTTTTCTGTTATTTTGGTTGCTATGCCTGGATTCTAACATCTGTTGTGCCGATTATTTCAAGTTTCAACATTTATGACTTTTAGATGATAACGAAGCCATGTAACAGAGTGGCAAACACAAACAGATGTGGATGCGTAATTTCTAGTTTCTAGCTTTATTGCATCGTTTTTAGTCGTGGAGCTCCTTCATTTCAGCACTCTGAATAAACAAAATATTCAATTAAATGGAAGAATAGAGCTCTTGAAAAAATTTGGTAAGCCAGCGCTTTAGTTTAATATCTAAAACATCCAAAACCAAAGGAACAGAGGACTATCTAAGCTCGTTCCTGTAGTGAAACAAAATACAACCTTATCACATCTAGTAAGCCTCGTGTTTATGCCATTAAACAACTCATTTTATACAAAAACTCGATCAAGAAGCAGGCAGCAGTATCTGTTAGCCTAAGCACCAATGGAGAATAAGGAAACATAGAAGCACTTGATACAGAATTGGATGTCCCCGTACTTCCTTTCCCCTCCAAAATCATCTTCAAGTAGTAGGGCAGAAGGCCCAAATGGAAATTGCGCAACTTTACTCCGATGGCAATGAAGGCGGAGGGTTGACAGGCAAAAACTGATGTTGGTGAGCCTCCGTCGCAGCAACTTGGGGCTGAATGGCTCCGAATGTAGAAAATAATTCAGTCGTTTGGCACGATCACCACGTCAATGATCGGAGGCTAGAGTGGCATCTTCTTCCGATCCCTTACGTTTCTTCTTTCCCTCTCCGTGCCTTGACCTTCGGGGTGCCTCATCCTCACTTTCACTCTCATCATTCTGGAAGCTCGCACTTGGCTTGAATTGATTCTCAGAGGAAGCCCTGAACCCTTCCATTGAGTTCTGCCTGTCACCATCCGGTATCCCTGCTGTATTCCTGTTGGCTGCTTCCCTTTGATCTCGTCTGGCAGGTCGGCTGCTGTTTTGAGATGGCGGCATGGGCATAGGAGGAAATTGCATACCACCGGGCCGGTTACCTCGAGGCGGGTTTGCACCCATGAAAGGGGGGCGTCCTGGGCCCATCATCATTCCAAATCCACCACCTGGAAACATAGGGCCTGGCTGAGGAGGACGCCCAGGAAACATCATGCCTGGTGCAGGACCGGCAAAATCACCAGGAAACCTTGGGCCATAGGGAGGAAATCCGCGCGGTCCCATACCAAAAAGATCTTGCATTCCAAAGTTGTCTTGGGGAACATTCCCGTAAGAGAAACCATCACCGCCCATCATCATTGGTGGGAATCCTCTCATACCAGGCATGGGTCTAGCCCCACGGGGCATTGACATGTGCGGTGGCCACATCATTCCTCTGCCCCGTCCTCGACCTTGAGCACTCGCCCCAAGACCCTGGTCAAAACCCTCTTCCTCCTCATCACTTTCTTCCTCTTCATCCTCGTCTTCATTGTCCTCAAACGGGACAATATCAGGATTTTCACCGCCGTTTTCTTGACTGACTCCTTTCGCCTTTTCCTCTTCTCGTTTCGCCTCTGCTGCGACTGCAATAGCCTACCCCAGAAGAAACAAGCAAACAGATGCACATAAGAGTACACATCTCTGAACAAGCACATGGTCATAAAGATGTGGGACAAGTTTAGATTAGTGGTGGAGAATTTACCATGAGTTCACTATCAGGCTCAAGATAAAGCAAGGAAGCTAACTGCTCACCAACTGAAGGCTCTAGCTCCTGACAATCTCTACTAATCTGCAAAGCAGACAAATTCCTAGGAAGTCACAGCAGATATGCAACAAGATTATAATGTAACTACTAAGAGATTCAGGATTGCTGATCATTTGACTCGTAGCCACAGTGACCAAAGATTCCTTTTTGTTCTCTTTGACTGTTTCATTGGACAAGAACTACTGGTTTCCAGTTGTACAAAATGGTGTCAAATTTGACTGAACAACAAAAAGTATGAGATGGTTGAATAGGTAATTTGTGCTTATCTTATAGATCTAGCAATACTAATCTTCTTTCCAGGTAGCTTGTATGATGGAGGATGGATTCAATGGCGAGATTCTAAACTCCTTAAGCTTTCCGATGTCACAAGGTTTAACTTGGCGGCAGCTATGCCATTGAATTGCCCAAGAAGAAGAGCTAACTAATCTACTTAGCCTTATTAGAATGCTGGCTTGTAAAATCCCAGAAAATAGGTGTACCATCCACAAAATGCAATTTGCCAGTACAAAAAAGTAAACCTCATGTTCAGTATGTACCCTACACCTCCAAAGGGGTTCCCCGGGGTGCAAGCACTCCTAAGCTAGTGCAGGGGTCTAGGGAAGGTGGGAGCATTTGTGTGCAACCATATCTTTGCATTTAGTGTGTACCCTACTTCTAAAAATGGAGTTCCCCCCAGCTAGTGCGGGGGTAGGAGGCGGGTAGGCACGTCCGTATACAACCTTGCCCTTTCAATTGGCATGAACCCAACTCAGCAGGGGAGAGAAAATGAAACACAACATTTTCGAGAAGGATGGAAATTAAGACTTTAGTTACATAAAATAACAAAAGCGTACAAGGCCCAAAATTACCTTTACTGGTAAATTTTCATTGTATGGGTTTCTCAGGTGGCGAGTTTTGTGAAACGTCAGTTCACACAGCTGCACCATTAGATTGCAATTAGTTACCTGTTCTTTTCTTACAGAGGAAAATTTGATACTCATAGGGAAGGCAAAAGATCAATGGCACACAACAAATAAAGTTAACAATTATACCTTCAACCACTTGACCGAGAAATTCCGTCCATAATGTGCCGTTCCATGCTGATACTTCCAGTTTCCACCAACAACAGGAGCACCGATTTTGGATGTCATCTTTGCACATCCCTGCCAGTAATAGATAACAAAATGCTCAGAAACCCAGAGAAAGTAGCATGATAGCTTCGTTTTCATTTATACCATCATTAGGTTAAAAAGAAGTATCATTCCAAAAACTTAACAAGCTCACCTGGAAATGCCTAGTCCGATTAACTGAGAAAATTAAGATGACATTCTCAGCAGTGTCAAGAGCTTCATTTAATTTTGCCTCGTTGCTTCTTTGAGTAGCCCATACTCCTTGTTGAACAGATACTTCCAGGTTTTCGCGATTACAGCTTTTAACAATAAAGTACCTTAAGTTTCAACACAGAAGACTGGTAAGAACGACTTGATCAACTAATTTAGAAGAAGCTAGGTAGGCACAAAGCTAATATGAAACTCAACAGTTAGTGGCAGTTGAAAAACATATAGCCTAATTCAAACAGCATCAAAGAAATGTCAACGATGTGAAATAAAGGACGTTTTGCTGAAAACAGGATAAGGAAGATAACTGCAAGCAAAACACAAGAGATAAATCTGCACACGCAAAAAGTAATAGTTAACAGTCAGTAGCAAAAAGTCAGGAAAAATGCAAGAACCTCAATTTGCAAAAGATGACGCATCAAACAAGGATGAAAGGGACTCAATGGACGTGTCATAGAATGTGTAATTTCCTGCAAGCTCATTAACTTTGAAGCATTAATCCCATTGGCCAATCTCAACAAGCAGCTGCCTGCTCCTTTCCTCTGTAAATCATGTAATCCTTTCCTAGAGGGGTTACAAGACCAACCATTCTGATCCGAAACCAATCAAAGGAGCTCTGGAAGACAAAATCTTTCATTGGGTAACAACCTCCGCGAAATTTCAAAAAGAAAATCTAAACTACGGGCCAATTGCTACTTGAAAGAAATTCCAACAAGATGACAAAGTTCCCCCCAACAATTAGAGAACTAGCATCATGTAGTCTTACTCTGGAAAACTCCTGTAACAGGATTCTCTAATCTAGTATATCACAGGATTCTATGGTAGCCAGAGGTAGGCTTATTAGGTTCCCATCAAGCACCTCTATAATGTGAGGACTCTTAAGTGCCTTTTATAAGTGAAAGGTAGCTTCAACAAAACCTTTCATCAAACACAAGCCAAAGTTCCTTGTGGTAGCTAAAATTATGTCTACTATCTTTCATGGAAAGCATATAACAATAACTTTCATTGTTACACCTGCAAAAACTGAAGCTAACATTTGAAGGATGTATTCAAGTTAGACATAAATTTTACATGGAAGTTGACCCACCAAGATGAAGAAGAGAACTTTGAAGAAATCCTGAGAAATTTGGCCTAGCAGATGAAGTATGATGGAGAAAGAGACTATGAAATAATTTATAAATAAGAGGATTTATTGGTAATACACCACTGCCAAACGAGAGTTGAGGCTACAAATAAAAACATCTGCATAATTTAACAGGCCAGCTGTAATGCCTTCTACATTTTTATTAACTACACTGGAAACCATAAGATTTGTGTTCAGACATTGTTTGCAGAATTCACCTTGAGAAATAAATGTCAAAGAAATGAGATTCTGTTCTATATGAGATCTGAGCTTGTCATAGGCCTTATTGGATGAGTATGAAATGTACAAATCTCATTGTCCAAAACCGTCATGGTCATACCTATAGCTAGGAATAGTTTCCATAAAAGTACAGATAAGGATTTACATAACCCAGTTAAAAACCTCAGGACTCTGAACACACCTAGATATGCCTTGAGGCAACGGCGTAGCTCTGTTTCCCTGATTAGACAGTCCATTGGGGATATTTTGTATCTGGGATTGGCCGACTTGTTGTTGAGACTGCTGTCCTTGCTGCTGCTGCTGCTGGAACTGCTGGGGGTTCCCAGATTCTGATGCTGAAGGCTTCCCAGCCGTACCTTGATTGACAGCATTTGGATTCTGTGAGAACGGAGGTCTTTCAGAAAAAGCCGGTCCCCTAGGTTGGAAAAATTTGTTTGGGCCACCATAGTAAGAAGTTAGCTGCTGAATCTTTTGAAGAACTTCTTCCACAGGAGGAGGAGGTCCAGGTAGCTTTGCGTGCCTATAGCGGCAGTCGGGACCATTAGGACAAAAACCAAGCTTGTACCTGCAATCATAGGATTCTGCCATTAGTGACAATGGCCTCATACTTAAAACCAGTTTTCTGGTTCTACAAGAGATCCACTGCTATAAGTTAAAACACTTTCATAAGCACAACTGGGTGAAACCATAAGAGCCAGCCAATCAATCCCGATACTGCTTCCAACTTCATCCAAGAGGAATGAAATTTCAACCACTAGAGAAGCATCTTACAATGAGGTCCTTTTGAAGTACCCCCCAAACTTAACCCAACAAAATCCAGTTGAAGTTGAGGGAAAAGATCCCCTTCTCTGATCCTTCACCTACCAATGACAATCAACAACCACAGAACTACCAACCACATCTCCCTCATTCCCTAGCTTCACAGCTCACCAACAACAAGCCAAACCCATAGAAACATGCATACCAACCCAAAAGCCCTCAAGCTGCAACTGACAATCCTAAACCGACTCAAAGATGAAGGATATCCACAAAATGACAACGCCAAAAATGAGAAATGGGGTCGCTAAGGACATCCCGTTTCACGAATCCACATACCAAATGGGGGTCCCAAAAAAACAGCACACACACCCCGTAGCAAGCCAAAGCATATTAGTGTGATTGGCAAACACTCGGTATAGCAGATTGTGCAGCTGACTAGCGCAACACCGGACAAAACCTCAGTCTACAACTCGAATCACGCTACACTATACACAATTCACGTAACCTATGACCATGTTCTAGAAGATCCTACACAAACGAACAGAGTGAATTGAGAGATCGAAAGGGACGGACATGTTGCACTCCTTGATGTCGTCGTTGGTGTGCTTATAAACGCAGTCCTGCTCGCGGCACTCCCCGTAGAGCCGGAAGAAGCGGCAGACCGGCATCCTCGCCTTGTCGTACTGGTGAAGGAACCCGCACGCCTCCCCCTTCATACACAGGCTCCGTAACCAGTGCCGACACACCGTCTGCCTGAAGCTCCTCCTTCCTCCTCCTCCTCCTCCACCGCCCCCGCCGCCGCCCATCCCATCTCCGGCGATCGCGGGGGCCGAAGCGGCCGGAGGCGCAAGATTCCCGCCGGAGATACTGTTCTGGTTGTGGTGGTGGTTGTTGTCGCCGGAGGGAGGGTGGTGCGCTGGGGCGGCGTCGGGGATGCCCCCCTCGAAGTCGAAGCTCAGGCCTCCCTCCGTGTCGTCCATCGCCGCGACCGCGAGGGGGTTAATAAATTGTGGTTTAGTTAGGGTTTACGAGTTCGGGAAAGGGGTAACAAGTACAAGAAATTGAGCGGTTTCTGGTTTTTAGAGAGAGAGAGAGAGAGAGGAGAGAGATTGGTTTTGGGTTGGAGTGTTAAACCTGGGGAGACCGGGGAAAGGGAGAAGTGCTGGTTTGGCCTCTATTTACTAACCTATTACAATTTTATCTTAATAGTAACTAAAAAATTCCTGGCTTAGACTAATTGTCTTCTTTGAAAATGGGATTGAATTTGATCCTAGATGTATATAATGTATTATGATTGTCTTGGAAGATAAAATAATTTGTTCAGTTATAATAAAATGATTTATGAAACTATCTTAGATAAAAAATAATTTAATAAAATTATTCGCCAATTATTAATAATAGGAAAAATTAGGCTAAAGTCCCTGTAGTTTGGAGATTCAACCATTTTTTCAAAACTACTCTTTTCGTCCCTACTGTACAAAATAACATAGACGTTTAGTCCCTAGCGGATCAACCGCTGATGTCAGCAGTCAACATAAAATTTTTTAAGACCATTATACCCTTCTTTTAAACCTAACCCAACCCAGCTCGATCCAACCCAACTCGACCCAACCCAACCGACCCAACCCAACTCAAACCAATCTCAAAGATTAAAATACCATTTCTACTTAAAAAATAAAAACAAAAAACTCTTTCCATCTCGCGGGTCGGGCAAATGCAGAGGGCCTGGGGCCGTTTGAGGTTGGGGTCAACGCGGCATAGCATGCCGAGGACGAAGCAGGTGGTCTTGCCGGAGCCGTTATGGGCCTGGGCGATGAGGTCCTTGAACGGAGGGGTGAGGATCATGGGGAGACTAATGGCCTGGATCTTGTTGGGCTTCTGGAACTTCATCTCCACGTACACACCCTTGATAAGCTCCGGGGATAGATTCAGATCCTCGAAGGTGGCAGCGGAGGTGTATGGCGTATCCCCTGTTGTAACCTTAAGAAACAAACAAAAACTCCTCTCTTAATTAAGTTTCTTTGTAGTTAAACCCCGAAGCAAACCCTAGGCCTAGATGGAGGAGAGCTTACTGCCTAGATGTTGGAGTCGTCGGGCTCGTCGAGAGTCGGGGTTGTGTCGTCGTTGTCCTTGATTGAGGCTTAGGCTCTGAGGCGGCGGTCGTCTCAGCCATTTTTAAAACTTCAATTCTCGGATCCTGCATCTCCAAGATATTGCATCATACTATCAAAGTATGTCCTTTTTATGATTTCTACAATCGCTAAACCCTAAATGCTAATTTGAAAAAAATACCAAAATCTGAAACCCTAATTTTATTGTACAATTTAGAATACCAGCGAAGAAGAGAGGCGTGGTAGTGGACAGAGGCGGAGGCGGGATTTCTAGTTAGCTTTTGGTGATAGTTGGGTTGGGTCGATTGGGTTGGGTCGATTGGGTCGACTGGGTCGATTCAAGTTGGGTTAGGTTCGAAAGAAGGGTATAATAGTCTTAAAAAAATTTATGTTGACTGCTGACATCAGCGGTTGACTCGTTAGGGACTAAACGTCTATGTTATTTCGCATAGTAGGGATTGAAAGAGTAGTTTTAAAACAGTAGGGACTAAAATGGTTGAATCCCCAAAGTACAGGGACTTTAACCTAATTTTCCCTTAATAAAATGATTCAACAGGTGAGTTATCAAGAATCATCATATAAACTGATGATGTACAGGGAAGCGAATGAGGCTGCACATGCTCTCGCCAAGTTGTCGATCCCACCAGAAACTGATGTACAGGTTTTCACATGGTCTCCTAATTTTCTAGAGGTAGTTTTGAGTAGAGACATTCCTGTAGTGCATGGGGAGTAATCGGTAAGAGACACTTAAGAGTTCATCCTTAGCAGTTTAACGTCGTGCGGATTCTTTCGCAATGCACTCTTTTCCTATCTCCGAGTTTTTTCCCGTATGGGCAGGTACCCGGAATAGGTTTTTAACGAGGCCGACGTCTGCAACCTGATACTAAATCGGGGGAACTCTTACTGTCGGGTGTTAGGTCTTACTTTCTCTTGTTTCTACCCTGTTGTGTTTGGGGCCATGCAGATGTTTGTACGTCTTTTGGATTCTTGGTTGTATTATCCCTTATGATTATCAATGAGATACCACTTTTACCCGAAAAAAAAAAAAGAATCATCATATAAACGAATTTCTAGGACCAAATATGGTTCCATTGGGAGCATATTGTTCCTTATCACAAATAAAGTTCTGTTGCCGAATTAGGATGTTTTCAGATCAGTTACTTTCTATTACCTTTGATTGCATGTAGTATAGTCAAAGGTGATATAAAATATTTTAAAAAAACGAATGGGCGATCCAGATTTTGACTTTCTGATTCGACTGATTGAATTATAGGTCAAAAATGACAAATTTTTTGAATTAAATATATTAATATTGGAATATCAAATATTTATAAATGTATTCAAATTTGACTGCTAAATTTATATTTCACAAGTGTTAAATTCATAATAACTAAATCACATAGTTTTTAACAATTTAATATGGACCAACCGGTCCAACCAAGTGAGCTGGCCAATCCGACCAATTGAATAGATTGTCATTCGGTTTTATGTGAAAAAAAAAAAACCGATGTGGGATCATTCGATCAACCTAATGTCGCATGGTAGGACCGATCGGACCATATTTTTTTAACACATTGGTAGTATGGGTGGAGGTCACCTTCTTCCTGTACAAACCCGAAGAACTCATCGGTGGAACCATAAGCAAGAAGGATTGTGACAATTCCACCTACTAGGAGAACTGCACAAGGAAAACCACATAATATAAAAAGCTACTTGCTTTATCCTACCACATGATTCCAGATTTGCTTCTAGCGACAGAGTTCAGCTCCAACACTTTAACGATGAACCTTATTCTAGAATACAACATTCTCCATTGATAAAAGAGACAAATGATGGACTTGAATTCTACCCCATCTCGACATTAGGAAAAATTAGATCCTGGTGGAATCGAACGTTCACCAATCTATACCCAGTTGTCTTGTCAGGAAGAGGTTGTCGATGTACAAGATTAGCGGACCACATGCGGTAATGTAACTCTGCATGTAAATCCTCGCCGTGGCCTCTGCGAGGAGGAAAGGCATCAAAAGTGCATCAGGAAGGAGGAAAGATTCTGCCGAAAATACATGTTCCAACACATGGATAACATATGGAGCTTCTGATTTTCACAATATAGCACAAATAGACGACATTCTTGGTTGTGTGACGGTGACCGATGACAAGTTTTTCTATGCAAGAAGTTGAAAAGGTTTACTCACCGTCTTCATTTAATTTCTTCAGTAGCTGTGCTCTCGTCGGTAGGGCATAAAGCCCTGCAGCGACAGCCTTTCTAATGGCCCAGCCGTGGTGGGGTGCAAATACCTGAGCATAAGCCTTTGAAGCAGGGCCTCTCAAAGAATCCCCCCTGCCATAGATATAATTTATAGCATCAGATCGAGACCAGACAACACTTCAGACCCATTTCAGCAGTTATTCTTGTTTTATACATTGTGATTTGATTTACCCATTGATGTACTCAAGCTTTAGATCTCATAAACAGTAAACTCCAGATTTTAATATTTTGACAATCTCGAAGTGTCGAGCTTCAATGATCAGTTATGTAAATCCCCACTAAAGGAAAAGGTAGAGTATACAAAAGAAGCACATTCTCGAGAGAATCGTCTACCAAGAATGAGTCAAGTGCACAGAGATATGGAACAGTGATGATTTGGTTGGTGGATAGACAACAGATTAGAGTTCAAACAGAACCATTAATCTAAATAGGCTGATGAAGCCACCAACTCCAGCTTGAAATTTAAGATACCATGCTCACTTGGATATGGTCATTGTTCTATCCACAAGAGAAGATCACACTTTGAAATTAGAACAGAGCAAATGAAAGATTAAGCTGCCACCATTTCTCTTTCAATTATATACCAAGTCAACAGAAACCGTCTCCCAGTTACAGTGCTTTTCATTCAGGCAGTCATGCCTAAAGGAATAACGGTGATGATCATCCCAAGATTTCACTCAAATATCATAACTCGATGCTTACAAAACCTATTAGATACTATGAACAGATATGACCACATTCACGATATACACAATAATAACTCTAATGCCAATGAAAAGCATCATAGCATATAGAAATCTGAAGCAAACCATAGTAACAGATAAAGTAAAACAAAAGTAGGAAACTATATCCCTTAGTTTAGCAAGCTAGCATTTTCTATTCTAGCTTCCGATAGCATAAAACCAGATTCCCCTCTCTCTTTTCCAGCTATCGTTCAGCCAATGTTAAGCCTCCAATCCAAACCACTTCATTCATATTGGAAAAATCAAATACCAATGCCAACCGGAGTGTCACGAATAGCAAGGAACTCAAATTCCCCTCTGGAGCTCTCATGGATGAAGCAAACACTTCTACCAGACCTGATCGTCAATTTAACGTTCCACTAAATATAACCGCAAATACTAGACACTAGACAGCAATGACGGACTAAAACAAACCCTAAAACATCAATACTCGGCGAAAGAGAAAGAATTCACAATCATTGCGCCTACAACATCAGCGAGGATCGTGCGAGTACTAATAGAATTGAGTTCCCCTAAGGAGTTCTCGCGATTTGCGAATGGAGGGAGGCACCTATAGGGTACCTGCTCAACTATCGCAATCCCCTCAAGACGACGAGAGACTAAATCTAGCTATAAAATAAAATACTATAAAATCTAAAAAACAAGAAGAATATAAAATAATAAAGGTTAAAAAAATTACTCGCTGGAGATGATCTCCTGGAAGAGGACTTTGACCATGTCGATGCCGCGCTTGACGCGGAGGAGGTTACGCGAGTGGCTACCCGCGATACGGACGCGGTTATCCCTCACGTCGTGGTCAAGCATCGCCGGCAGTGTCCCGGAGGCGCCGGAGAGGTCGCGAACCTTGGCGACGTAGTCCATCTCCGCGAACTTGAACGCGATCCCGAGACACCCGAACAGCGGCGACACCTCAGCGCACGCGGTGGAGAATGGCCCGACCTCGACTCCCGTCTCCAGCCCCGACGCTAGCTGCTCGAATGACCGGGAGATCCGCCGGAGCGGCTTGTCCTCCTCCGATGACGACATCGGAGCGAGACTCTCTTACTCCGGAGGTTCTGGTCGGTGGAGAGTTGTGTGAGATTCGCTGGCGGTTACGGAGCGGATGGAGCGTATTGTTGCTCCGGTTCGTCCGTCCGGTTTTAATTAGATTTCGGAGTTTGTTTAGTTCTTCTTTGGATTATTGAAAAGAACTGATTCTACCCTATCCTTGTCAATTTGAACAAAAAAGTTTTTTAGAATCTAATCTTTATTTATCAACACGGCAAAGGGTGATGCATGTACAATTAAACTAATTGACCCTATCTAAATCATCTGGATGCATAATTAGACATGAATTATAAAGAACATTCAAAATGGTACAAACAATTTCGAAAGAAAAAAAAATGCTTACATAAATCATTCGTCACATGTTGCATTTTCCCTAATTATGTTAAACTTAACATTCTCAAAAGTTTATGTGCGCGATATATGAAATTCGACAAAAGTGTGCGCGGTCTATAACATGTCTGACACATAAGATGGGCTTGTGAAAAATCCATCTCTACGACAACGTATTTGAAGTTTCATCACTCGTGACTCCTGATAAGGGGAGTAGAAACGGTGCTGAGGATGCATTTCCTCAGTATATACTGAGGAGGATATATATGTCAATTTACCCACCACTACTATTTATCCACTAACTATTCATCCACTAACTACATACTGGTTTGGTCGGTTTGCATTGCTGGTTTATTTTTTGCATTGCTGGTTTGGTTGGCTATATTACTGGTTTTTTTAGTTACATTACTGGTTTCGTTAATTATATTGGTGGTTTGCTTGGTTATATTACCGGTTTATTTTGTTGTATTACTCATTTCGTTAGTTATTTTACTGGTTTGCTTCGTTGTATTGCTGGTTTGCTTGGTTGTATTGATGGTTTCGTTGGCTGCATTGCTGGTTTTTTTTTGTTGTATTACTGGTTTATTTGGTTGTATTATTGGTTTATTTAGTAACATTACTGATTTGTTTGGTTGTATTGATGGTTTTATTGGCTGCATTGCTGGTTTTTTTTGTTGTATTACTGGTTTGCTTAGTTACATTACTCGTTTGTTTGGTTGTATTAATGGTTTTGTTGGCTGCATTGCTGGTTTTTTTGGTTGTATTACTGGTTTATTTGGTTGTATTGCTGGTTTGCTTCTTTTCATTACTGGTTTGCTTGGTTAT
>SOPF01026600.1:0-37665 GCA_012979155.1 Hypericum perforatum | reverse complement strand
ATGGTTTCGTTGGCTGCATTGCTGGTTTTTTTTGTTGTATTATTGGTTTATTTAGTTGTATTGCTGGTTTGCTTCTTTTCATTACTGGTTTGCTTGGTTATATTGTCGGTTTATTTTGTTATATTACTGGTTTATTTAGTTGTATTAATAGTTTCGTTGGTTATATTACTGGTTTGTTTGGCTGCATTGCTGGTTTTTTTGGTTGTATTACCGGTTTGCTTCTTTTCATTACTAGTTTGTTTGGTTGTATTGCTGATTTGCTTCTTTTCATTGCTGGTTTGTTTGGTTGCATTGCTGGTTTGTTTCTTTTCATTGCTGGTTTGTTTGGTTGTATTGCTGGTTTGCTTCTTTTCATTATTGGTTTGTTTTATTGTATTGCTGGTTTGCTTCTTTTCATTACTGGTTTTTGGTTGTATTAACGGTTTCGTTGGCTGCATTGCTGATTTTCTTGGCTGCATTGCTGGTTCGCTTGGTTGCATTGCTGGTTTAATTCGAAAGATGTTGCATTTGACGAACATATTGTAGGAATAGATTTGAACCAACTACCCGAAGAACATATTTGAAATGATTGGTGTTATTTATTTTTTTTCATTCAATATATGATAGTAACCAGTATGGGAGTTTTGAAAACCAGCATTACATCCAAGAAAACCAGCATTACAGCTAAGAAAACCATCAATATGGTCACAAAAACCAATAATACGGCCATTTAAACCAGCAATATACACAAGTAAACCAGCAATAGGGTTAACAAACCAGCATTACAGCCAAGAAAACCATCAATACAGTCACGAAAACTAACAATACAGCCATTTAAACCAGCAATACACACAAGTAAACTAGCCATCGAAATGAACAGTGATTTTATTTGAAAACGTACAGTGCTTTTATTAGTGGATGAACAGTAATTTTATTAGTGGATGAACAGTAATTTCGTAAGTGGATGAACAGTAATTTTGTCAAAAAGTCTAAAATACCCTTATTCAATAATGGCCATTAGATCAGAATATTTAAAAAAATATTTTGATCCAATGGCCTATTGTTTCCTCAGTATATACTGAGGAAACTTTCCCTCAGCATCGGATCCAAGCGCCCTGATAAGTGCTCAAAGTTGAGCACTACTTCACGAAACTAACTACATATTTGAAAGTTGACCACGACACGAAAAACACCTCATGCATCAAATAGACTAAGGTTGTCTACTAGAATCCGTCCTTATTGAGCTCCACAAAGTTCCAACGCGCGATAGCCTAGGAGACAAGCTTTTGACTTAATGGTGGATGTGAAATTTTTTTAGGGAATAGTAGCGCAAAGCCTACATAGATAATCGAAGTATAACGTTCACAACAAAAGTACAATACAAACAAACAGAAATCGAAACCAGTCCGATGAATGCAAAGTGGCATAGGAGGGGAGTGAAGGGCGATCGAGAAGACCCTAGAGTCATCGATCGAGGCAGAAATCTACCGAAACAAGATTCGGCATGTAATCTCAAGACTGAGTCAAGAGGACTACTGAGTGTGACCTCAGTAGATCGCCAAAGTCGATGTAAATCGACCGAGGCGAGGATCTTCACCCACAGACATCGGACAAGCAACGAGATCTGAAAGACGAAAAGCATAACAAAGCAAAAGCTAAACACATAGCCTACGAGACCACCAAACACATGTGGCTCGGGAAAGATAACAACACAGACAAAAAGACCATAAAGCAAAGCAAATAAAATAGAGATAGTTAACCGGGGGGGAGATCGACGGTGACCAACTCCCCCCCCCCAGCGAGCACCAGCGAGCGCTCTAGGCAAGCTGAAAAAGAGACCAGTCGAGTACTGAGGAGGCAAATGACGGAAGGTACGAGGCCTAAGCCGGCGAAGATGGAGGAGGATGGTCTTAGGAGGGTTGTCGGTCTGAGGAGGTCGCCGGACTGAGGAGGAGCCGACAGTCTAAGGAAGGTGGTCGGGCTAAAGAGGGAGGACGCGACCTGAGATGGCGGGGTGAGGGTGGACAACAGATGGTGGGGATCTCCTGTTAGGACGATGAGGCTAGACGGTGGTGAGAACTTAAGATGGGCTTGTGAAAAATCCATCTCTACAACAATATATTTGAAGTTTCATCACTCGTGACTCTTGATAAGTGCTCAAAGTTGAGCACTACTTCACGAAACTATCTACATATTCGAAAGTTGACCACGACACGAAGGATTTTTTTTTTTTGGGTGTTACTATTCACCATATTTTATCAATTTGGTGCCCAACCACGAAAATTATCATTTTGGTGTCCAGGCTGGACAATAGGGATTTTTTCCCGCCTATTGGACCAATAGGCGGGATTTTGTCCCGACTATACCAATAGGTGGGATTTTATCTCGATTATAAAAATCGGGACAAAATTCCGCCTATTGGTATAGTCGGGATAAAATCCCGCCTACTGGTCCAATAGGCGGGATTTTATCCCGCTTTTTGATTTTCTATGTGTAGATCTCAAAAAGTTATGCGGATTCAAAAAAAATTTCTCGAATCGGACATCCGAGCACCAAGATATTGCTCTTAAAAGTTTTTTTTGCATAATCTCTTAATTTGAATTTTGTGAATTTTTTAAAATTTTAAAAAAATTAAAAAAATGCACGAAAAAAAAACCTGTACTTTGTTAATTTTTATACAATTTTTTTTGAATTTTTTAAAAAATAAATGAATAAAAGTGACGGGAAAAATAGTTTCTTGATAAAAAACGGGTTCTTTTTTCAAATTAATGATACTATTCATAAAAATTCAAAAAATTTGTATAAAAATTAACAAAAGACGGGTTTTTTTTAAATTTTTTTCAAATTTAAAAAAATTCACAAAATTCAAATTGAGAGATTATGTAAAAAAACTTTGAAGTGCAATATCTTGGTGCTCGGATGTCCGATTCGAGAAATTTTTTTTTGAATCCGCATAACTTTTTGAGATCTACACATAGAAAACCAAAAAACGGGATAAAATCCTGGCTATTGGACCAGTAGGCGGGATTTTATCCCGACTATACCAATAGGCGGAATTTTATCCCGATTTTTGTAATCGAGATAAAATCCCGCCTATTGGTATAGTCGTGATAAAATCTCGCCTATTGGTCCAATAGCCGGAAAAAAATCTCGTATGTCCAACGTGGACACCAAAGTCATAATTTTTGAGGTTGGGCACCAAAATAGATAATATTGGTGAATAGTAACACCCAAAAAAAAAACCCGACACGAAAAACACCTCATGCATCAAATAGACTAAGGTTGTCTACTGAGAATCCGTCCTTATTGAGCTCCACAAAGTTGCAATGCGCGATAGC
Organism: Hypericum perforatum; assembly: GCA_012979155.1. Classification (NCBI taxonomy): domain Eukaryota; kingdom Viridiplantae; phylum Streptophyta; class Magnoliopsida; order Malpighiales; family Hypericaceae; genus Hypericum; species Hypericum perforatum. The sequence goes on along the minus strand of SOPF01026600.1, from coordinate 34,348 downwards.
CTAGGAGACAAGCTTTTGACTTAATGGTGGGTGTGAAATTTTTTTTAGGGAATAATAGCGCAAAATCTATATAGATAATCGAATTACAACGTTCACAACAAAAGTACAATACAAATAAATAGAAATCGAAACCAGTCCGATGAATGCAAAGTAACATAGGAGGGGAGTGAAGGGCGATCGAGAAGACCCTAGAGTCATCGATTGAGGTGAAAATCTATCAAAACAAGATTTGGCATATAATCTCAAGACTGAGTCAAGAAGACTACTGAGTGTGACCTCAGTAGATCGCCAAAGTCGACGTAAATTGACCGAGGCAAGGATCTTTACCTACAAATATCGGACAAGCAATAAGATCCCATAGATAGAAAGCATAACACAGCAAAAGCTAAACATATAGCCTACGAGACCACCAAACACATGTGGCTCGGGAAAGATAACAACACAGACAAAAAGACCATAAAGCAAAGCAAATAAAATAGAGATAGTTAAATGGGGGGAGGTCGACGGTGACCAACCCCCCCTCTGGCAAGCATCAGCAAGCACTCTAGGCAAGCTAAAAAGGAGGCCAGTCAAGTACTGAGGAAGCAGACGATGGAAGGTACGAGGCCTAAGCCGGCGAGGATGGAAGAGGACAGTCTTAGGAGGGCTGCCAGTTTGAGGAGGTCGCCGGACTGAGGAAAAACCGGCAGTCTGAGGAGGGTGGCCGGGCTAAAGAGGGAGGACGCAATCTGAGATAGCAGGGTGAGGGTGGATGATAGATGGTGGGGATCTTCTTTTGGGATGATGAGGCTGGACGATGGTTGGACGGTGGTGAGAACTTACTGCTTGGATGACGAGATTGGACGGACAGTGGGATGGATCTACTTCTGAGACAAGAAGGTCGAATGGTAGAGAGGTGGCCGGATCTAGGCTTAGAGGCTGGATCTGGTAGTGAGGAGGCTAGATCTGGTATAGAGCAAGCTTGATCTGGCATGAGCTGGTGGAGAGGAGGCTGGATTTGGCCGGACTTGGTGGTGAGGTAGGCTCCAAAAAGGAGAGAGAGGCTCCAGATAAAGGAGAGAGAGCACTGGATTTTTTGTTCTAACGTGTTCCCTTCTTAGTAAAAAGCTAGGTATGAAATTTTCGGTTAATCATAATTCGAATAAATATCTAGATTCATCACCTAGACGACTTGTATCAATAATACCAAATATGATATCAATACCAAGAATACCAAAAAATAATATCAATAATGCCAAATTAAAGACATAAAAATCTTCTCTTAGATTCACCACCTAAACGACTTGTCTTGGATCTTCTTCTTGTAACTGATAACGATAGGCATGGATGTCTTCCTAGAGACCCCGATAGAATCGGAGATGCCAATCTCCTTCAGGGTGAATACCTCCTGCCCCATACAGCATCACCATGCAAAGGGCCTTAGAGGCTGGGGAGAGGTAGCCATTGATGACCAGATCCTGGCACATCAAATAGTAAAACAAGATGGATTTTAATCTAGTCCTTGCGCTTGTAGAGGTAAGGAGGAGGAAGTGAGGAGGAGGAGGAGTAGGGGACAGTAGAGAAGGAGAAGGAGGTTCAAACGGCCTTCGTAGGGTTGTCGTGAAGGGAGAAAAAGCAGAAGCTACCGAGGTTGCAGGTCTAGCGATGGTGATGATGTAGGCAAATCAGACGGCAACTAAGAGGAGGCCGAGGAAGAGTAGGTTCCTAATGTGGTTGGCATGCCTCCACGACTCCATGGATGCATTTGGTATAATTTCTGGACAGGGCTAAAATTATAGGACATTACAGTACTAGACAGAACTAATTGTTCTAACTGTAATTCCTATGTTTAGTTATTTCAGTACAAGATTAGACAAGTAGTTCAATTCTCTATTTGGTAAATAGGAAAATATAGTTTATAATTTTGTTAAAGACAAAACTGCCCTTCATTACAAAAAATATACATTAATTCATGTTAAATTAATCATCATGGGTATAATAAAATCTCTTGTAACTCCGAAAAAATTTATTGTTGTACAAATTAAATCCTTGTACATCAAATATTAATATCCAAATTAGATTTATAAAAAAGAATGTCTCCATAAAGCCAAAAGCAAAAGTAAGACGTGCTGCACCAGCAGCCCTGGGCTGATAATGGATGGGTTGGGCCCACGAGGGGCCCAAAAATTTCACCCAACCAAAGACGGTCTTCTGTCCTTGGAATAGGAAGGGCAGGGCGAGTTGGCTTGGGGCCCACTGGTTCTTTTTTATTTTTATAATCTAATCTTTTATCCTAATTTGTAGACTTGTCATAACATTATCCATTCATAATATTTTTAACGATAAGATTTGAGGTAGAAAAAGTCTTTATAATTATCTATTGTTTTTTAAATAAATAAATAAATAACAAATAGTGATTTTTAACTCCCTATAAATAGACTTCATATATCAACTTATAACTTCACGCCAAAACCAAATTTCTAACTTCTTCTTCCTACTATGGATCCAAACAATCCTAACTCTCCAAATTTTTATCAATTTTACGATCTTTCTTTCCCAAATTCAAAAGAGTTTCAATATTCTCAATCCTTTTGGAACTCTCAATTTTTGCCAAATCTTTCCCAAATTCTCATACATAAACATCGTAGCCCTCGAAAATAATCTTCAAAATTTGTTCATAATCTACCACATATCTGAGAGAGTGACGAAGGTGTCGACAATTAGTTGGAGTATTAAAGAGGACATAACTCTAATGTCATCTTACATCTTATGTAGTGAAGATAGTAGAATTGAAAAAAAAATAGAAAGAATCTGCACTCTGGGTATGTGTTTGAGCCTTGTATAATGAAGCTCAAACTGAAAAAACAGAAGAAATAAGAGAAAGAAATGTGGAGCAAATGAAAGATCATTACAAACGACTTAATACAAATGCACATGGATTGGTGCATACAAGGCAACACGTGGGAGAAAATTGAGCGACATGAGCATGGCTGACGTAGGACATTAGATTCAGTGGGGACAACTAAAAAGTAATCCTCACTATGGGGATTGTTTCTAGACCGTTAGATGAAAATTTTGTCTTTAAAATCTTAATCTAATGATTATTATGTTTGAGAGCAAAGTTGATATTAGACCAATAAATTGTATCCATAATTATCTTTATTTTTCTTACTCAATACCTAATTATTAAAAGAATTTAAATATGATTCCATAATTCACTCTATTTATATTTAATTTGAATTTTATTTTTGTATTTCTCAATATCTTTTCAAATTCTGAACTATGTATTTGCCATAAACTTCTTCAATAAACTCAAATCATTTATTCGAATACGAGTAACTAAAGTTTTCTCATTATTGATGCTCGTGATTCCTTTTTTTCTGAAAAATAAAAGTACTTTATTTCTTATTCGTGAGGACAGATTATCCTAATATAGACTGTTCATGTCCCAAACGTTAGCTGTCGCAAATTATAATGAATATTGTTCTTTTTGGAGGAGATAAGCTGTCATTGTCCAAGAAATATAAAAAATCAAAAATACGGGGAATATTGAATTATTTCTGACAATCCATCCTTACTTGGTTGGTAGAGTTTTATTAGTCTCCATCATCATAAAATTGTAATGAATTGTAATGAATATAGACTGTGCATGACAAATTTGCAATGACACTAATATTGGATAATTGTGGTACCAATATTGGATAATTGTTGTACCAATATTGTCAAACATTAGTAATAATATTGCTTAACCGTGGTACGAATATTGCTTAAACGTAGTACCAATATTGCCTATTAGTGGTACCAACATTACGTAACCGTGGTACCAATATTGCCTATTAGTGGTACTAGTAACAGTGGTACCAATATTGACTATTAGTGGTACTAATATTAACTATTAGTGGTACCACTATTACCTAACAGTAGTACCAATACATCTCAAATACGGTATCAATATTGTAGTTATATGGAACCAATATCATTGCATATGTATTGCCATAATCTTGAATGTCCTTGGAAATAAAAGCACCCTCTTGTGCAAGAGAATGACCTTCAAGTCTGACGACGACTTTAAGTAGCTGAAAAAGAAGTTCAAATCAGAACAATTTAAATAAAACAAAGACTAGCGGATTAAAAGAAAACCGCTTTCATAGAAACATACCTCGTCGTGCTCAACTGTATGATCAAGAGGCATGATTGTATTGGCTGACAGTGAATCTTATGGGCCTAACTTCTGAATGATGGTTTCGAAGATGATGTTTTCGAATGATGGTGGGTCGGTAAAGATGAAGGAGGAAAAGCTGATGGGTGATTGTTTCAGCCAACACATTTCTTGATTACGTGGGGGTATAATTTTTTGAATAAGTATTTTTGGAGATTTGATTTTTTAAATGATTTGGTAATTACATATTTTGTAGCATGATTTTGGGGATTACATATTCTCTCTTTTAATACTTTCCTATTTTGTGTAACCAGGTAAATATTATTATACTCTTATAGTGTATAATCCCCATGTGTGGACTAGTATTAATCTCCATCGAATCTGAGCTCCTGATGTAGAGTGTGAAGTATAGTCATTGTATGTAGGTAATGGAAATGTCATTATGGTTATAGCAAAGGTAACATGGTAATAGGACCCACCACAGAGGAAAAAAAATGTGGATAAGGATAATGGAATAAAAATAACATAACAAAGATAATATGGTAATAAGAAAAGAATTTTTTTTCTGTCACGTTACTATTATTTTTGGCCCATGTATTTAGATGGAACAAAAAATCAAAATAAGATGTGGACAACTTTTTAGTTTATGCCAACCTATTTTTTGAAGTAGGCACGCAGAAGTGAATTGAAATTGTTTTTCGTGAGAGTCTGAATAAACTGGATTGGTCTTCAATTAGAATCTTTTGAAGTTGAATTGAATGTGGCTTGATCAAATGAAGCGAAATTGAAAGAGAAATTAGGCATGATAAAAGTAACCGGATAAATACAACTACTAACACAACTTCCGTATTGTTAGTAGAGGTTTGTTGGATTCCAATAGCAGTCAAACAACAATTCGAACTCCACCGAATCAAACCAATAGAAATCCACCCGAAGAATAATAGAAATCAACCCAAAGATAAATCAAACACTCACTTTTGAAATTTGGTTTTAACCTTTATCAAATCTGTTTTTATTTATTAACTTACTTCCCTTTAAAAAGGGCGTACATCATGGAGTCCAAAAACTGGAAGTTACAAAAGATTCTAATTGAAGACCAATCCAGTTTATTCAGACTCTCACGAAGAACAATTTCAATTTGCTTCTGTGTGCCTACGTCATTTTTATGTCAAACATGGAATTGGGACAAAAATCAATATTCAAACCTGTCTTGTACTACTTACCAAATACACCCCATCTGTTGTACACTTGGTAAAAGGGAAAAGAAGATATTGGTATATGTATATAGTTTCAATTAGTCTTGGTTGATTAATAGGAAATTAGTATATCTTGTTTAATTTGGAGATTCAATTCCTAGAATTAGTGTTCTTAGTTATTTAATTTAGTGTTCTTGATATTAATTCTTGATGTTTTTAAGGTTGAAGAATGAGAGATTTTTATGTTTTTTATTTATGGGCATTTTTGTCTTTACGGGTAAAAATTTGTCAGAATTTTGGACTAGAACTAGAGACATGAGAACTCTATTTCTATAAAAAGGGAAGGACAAAAATAAAGATTTAGAAACTATAAAACATCTACTAAATGTTTTGTTAGAATTAGAAAAGGACTTGGTGGTAAATTGTCTTTTTAATTTTAAGAGATATTTTTATCCTAAAAAACAAAATATACCTCACGGTACTTAATCAATACGCACGACCGAGGCAAAATCTTTTGCGAACAGGGTCAAATTCTAATTTTTTAATATTTAATTTTATTTTGTATGTTGATTAATTATTTTAGTACTAATTTCTAATTTTAATAACAACATATATTAAAATATATATTTAATTATCAAATAAAAAAAAGTGAGATCAATTGTCCTTGCCCGGTCAATAGAGCACCAAGTTATAATGTACCAAAATAACTTTTTTACCTAAAAATTAAAACAAATTCCACGATATATTTATCCAAAAGTACAATCAGTAAGATGTAATCGAAATTATACAATACAGTGAAGAAACTTTTCATAAACTGATAATTTTTGGATGATGATATTTTTTTATTAATTTATGAGTTTAAATAGCATTCATCTTTTCAAATAAATGATCTCTTCTTCATTCTTCTCGAAGTCTCACGGGGAGTATTAAAATATCAATTCACTAAAAATAAAGCTTATTAAATACTCTTTTTTTTTTATCTCTCATCTTAAAAATAATCTTCACGTAAAACATACATCGTTATTCTTCTTTACCATCATCACCAATCACTTCTACCACCACCTCCAACATATTTACACTTTTTTTCACCATTACTTTTGAACTATCGTCCATGTCGTACCACCGTCTATTTACTGCGTCTCCTTGGTCCATCTACTCACTATCGTTGTTGTCATCATTAACATCCACATGGCATTGTCCATGTTGCACCATCGCCACTCATAGTCGTCATCTCTATCTAATCTGTCTACCAAACCTTAAATCTTAAAAACCTAATATATTAAACTGTAAAAAATATAAACCTATAAAAACCCTAAAACCTTTGAAAGCAATTTCATTGTACTAACAAATTAGTGTCAGACATAATACAAATTAAAATCACGCATGACACAAATAATTATATGCACTATACAAATTAATATCACACATGATACAAATTAATATCACGCATGATACAAAATCGATGTCATGCATAAAATAAACTAATGTCATGTATGATATAATAAATTTTATGCATGACAAAAACAATATTATGCATGATACAACCTATTATCATGATGCGCGAAAACTATTACTGTTACATAAAAAAAAGACTTTAGTTTTATTGTTAAGATTTTTCTAATTTCTTCTTTCTTGTCGTCACTCATCACTCCTACCACCACCTTCGACTTTCCTACCGTCACTCTTACCACTACCTTTGATCCACCACAAGATCCATCCACTCTCTTCACTACCATCTTTAGCATTGAGACGGTGCTTGTGGATGTGGCAGAGATAGTCGATGGTAAACATTTTGTGCGTTAGAATTTGGTCCATTTTTGTTTCTAGGTCAATTAGAAAATTGAAAAGTAAAAAAAGAAAAAGGAGAAGAGAAAGAGAAAGACATGGAAAGGAAAGAGAAGGGAAAAATAAAAGTGGAAAAAGTAGAGAAAGAAAAAATCCAATTAAATTTCTAATGGGTCAAATGTTATTTTTTAAAGGTCAGAATTATAGTTGATAAGTTTTAACCATAAGATCTATTTTTTTACAAAACAAACTGAGACTGATGGTTAAATTTCTTGATTCGAAGAGTGTAAAATTAAATAATTATCACAAAAATAACTACTCTACATAGTATAATCTCTCCTTTCAAAAATATATCTCCTAAAAAATTTCAACCCTTAAATCTATTATTGCCCTATATAGTTCGTGACTGACTGTTTTAATATTTTTATAGACAAACATAATTTTTTATTATTATCATGCTTAATTTATGGTTATCTTAATATGTTTGTTAGAAAATACAACTTGGTACAATCACATAATTTATATTTTTATCACATCTTAAATAATTAGAATGTCTTTTGTTATATTTTGTTTTTATTTTGAGTCAAATATTAAAATTTGAAGCGACTTTGACCAGTGAGACTTTTTTTTGTTTGGTGTTTCTATTCACCAAAATTACCAAAATGGTAAAAATTAAAAATTATCAAAATGGTGTCCACGTCAGCAATCCGGATTAAAAACTGCTAATTTGGTCCAGATTACGGGTTTTAGCTCAGTGAAGAATTTTTTTGTCAACCAAATTACGGGTAAAAAGTCCGTAATCTGTAAAACGGGTAAACAACCAATCATTTGGTCCTAAAAACAAGTTTTTATGGTAGATCTCAAAAAGTTATGCAAATTAAAAAAATAATTCTCGAATCAGACATCCGAACACCAAGATATTGCTTTTCAAAATTTTTTTTTACATAATCACTCAATTTGAATTTTTTAATTTTTTGAAAAAAATACAAAAAAAGGAAAAAATATCCCTCAATTTGAATTTTTTTAGATTTTATAAAAAATAGAAAAGTATTAAAAGGAAAAAAAATCATCTTTTGCTCAGACGGATAAATATGACTGGATATCCATCTTTTCTCATCTCTTGGTTTTTTTTTTGTATTTTTCACAAAATTCTAATTTTTTTAAAAAAATTAACAAAAGACGATTTTTTTCTCATGTCTTTTTAACTTTTTAAATTTTTAAAAAATTAAAAATTTAAATTGAGAGATTATGTTAAAAAAAAACTTTGAAAAGCAATATCTTGGTGCTCGGATGTCCGATTCGAGAAAGTTTTTTTAATTCACATAACTTTTTGAAATCTACCATAAAGGGTAAAGAATCTGTAATCCTGTATCTCCAGATTTTTTTTATCTATAATCCAGTTCGGCCAAACCACCAAGACGCCTTTTTTGTAGTTTTTAATTTTTTGGTAACATTTTGATAAATTTTGGTGAATTGAAACACCGAACAAAAAAAAAATTTGATCGGTGCTCACTTGCCCACTGCTGACTCGCATATGGATATTCTAATACGATTTTAAAGGCATTGGATTATATGGGGACTACTAAAAAGTAACCTTCACCATGGGAATTATTTCTAAACCATTAGATGAAGATTTTATCTTAAAAATATAAAAAAGTAATCCCCACAAATATTTTTTTTATAATTTTTTAACCCACAAAGTCTAGTTATTTGGATTAAAAATTTTGTAAAAAATTATTAAAAAAAGATAAAAAAATTTGATTGGACAGAAAAGTTGGAAAGGGTAAAAAAAATTAGATTTTTTTTACCATGTTTTTTAATTTTTTTTGAATTTTTTTTGAAATTACATAAGTTAAGGTATTCAAGGTATATGTTAAATATAATTATACTGAATAAGATTATCAAAATATCGCTCTACCATAAGACCACCCGCATCCGTGCTCCTGCTACAGTCCGTGCCCTGGGCGCCACGTCAGCGTGCCCCTCCTCTCAATTTTCAGCTTACAGTGATGCCCCTGCTACATTTTTTTTCAGCTCAGCTTTTTTGAAAATGCAGCTAACTATATTAAACTCGATTATTTTTTCGCATTTCGAAAATGCAAAATTAAAAATTAAAGCACACAATTTTTCGAAACTGATATTTTATTAAAAATTATAAATTACAAAAGGAACTACAAAATGCAAGAAATAACATAGATTTTCAAATTACATAACTAATTACTACTACCAAACTTAGTCCAAATGTGCTCAACTAAGTGTTTACGGAGAGCGATATGGGCTTCTCTATTCCGAATCTCAGAATCAGCAGTCATAAAACTTGATAGAGATTCAATGCGTTGAGTAGAGTATTCGTAGTTTGTAGGGGTGCTACTCCCTGCTGATTCGTTGAAGAATTCTTCTAGACAATAAAGCCCATATCCATCACGTTCATCTTCCACTATCATATTATGCAGTATGATACAAGAAATCATAACTTTACCAATGAATTCTTGATTCTAAAGAAGACATGGATTTTTTATGAATGCAAAGCAAGCTTGAAGAACTCCAAATGCCCTCTCCACATCCTTTCTATATCCTTCTTGATGTTCAGCGAACATCTTCAACTTCCGGGTAGACGAAGATGTTACTGACTTCACAAAGGTAGCCCATTGTGGATATATCCCACCAGTGAGATAATATGGCAACTCTCTATGGGTTCCATTCACGGTATAGCTCACTTCAGGTACACGACCTTCTAAAATATCAGAAAAAATAGGAGACCATTGTAACATATTGATATCATTACAGGTACTTGGTGTTCCAAAGAAGGCGTGCCATATCCATAAGTCATATGAAACAACCGCTTCCAATATGATTATTAATTTGCCACTTCTTCCACCATATTGTCTAGCCCAGGCGGTTGGACAATTCTTCCATTCCCAATGCATGCAATCGATACTGCCTATCATGCTTGGGAAACCACATTGCTCTGCCACATGGAGTAGACGAGCGAGATCTTGTTCATTGGGCTTTCTCAGATACTCTGCGCCAAAACAAGCTGTGACGCCATCTATGAATTTCTCAAAAGCTTGCCGTATGGTAGATTCGGCAATTCTAAGATATTCATCCACGATGTCTGCTGCTGAACTGTACGCAAGAACTCTCATCACTGTAGTACATTTTTGTAAAGCTGAAAGCCTAAGTCTCCCTGCAGCATCATATGATTGTTGAAAGTAAGGATCAACGACACTCATCGCTTTAACTATTCGGAGGAACAAAGGTATGTGCATACGAAACTAACATCAGAACATATCAGCTCCATATGTTGGCGATTCAGCAAAATAATCCTACACCAAGCGCTTTCCACACGAGGAATCACCGCAGCTCGCCTCCTTCGAACAACGGCCTTTTTTGGCACGAATGCTGGCTTCCATTGCGGCTTGCCATTGCTGCATATAATTGATTACTAACCTATTATCTTCATCTCCTGAACTATCATGAAAATCTGAACTAGAATCTGAACTAATCGGATCCATACTTATTTTTTTTTCTAAGGAGAGGAGATGATTTGGTGTGAAAATTTATGAAGAAAGTGTATCAATTTATAGATTTTTCAAATGATTTTGGACCATACATTTTTTTCAACAAATTTGGACCACACACATTTTTTCCGATCCGAAAAATCTCGTTTTCTGGATTCAAAAAATTGTAAAAAATTATAAAAGAATTATTTGGACAGAAATATTGAATTTTTTTTAAAAGAATTTAGAAATATTTTATTATTTTTTCCGATTTTTTTTTAAAAATAAAACAACGGATAGGGCGACGTGGCCCAATCAGAGAGGGCACGTCGCCCTATCAGTTGCGCGCTTCACCTCGCTGACACGCGAAGGCACTGCGAGTATCAGCGAAGCAACAACCCGACACGTGGCAGACCGGGGCCGCACGCCCTGGCCACTGCGGGTGGTCTGAAGCACTCCTCCTTTCACTCATGGGTCAAGGGTTTAAAACTCACACTCAATTTTCCCAAAATTTTATAAAATAAAAATAAAAAAGCTGATTGGACATTCCGACCGACAGATAGAAGGGGACCAATGGGATGCTGACACGTGGTGGTCTCAGGGCTGCGAGTGGTCTAAGTTCTCATTTTGTTTTGGGACGTGTAATTAGTTTTGTCTCTCTTTCTCCAACTTGTTCTTTTTTGCTTCATTTTTGTCTCCGAAACTCTTTCCTCTTCTTCCTAGTCGTTCAGTTCCACTTCCCCATTTTCTTACCTCACTTCGCTTCAAGTTTCTAGCTTCACGAGAACCCATTTCGCCCCTTCCCTCTATAGAGCCGAAGATACAAACTTGGACAAAAGGGTTATTCTTAAAGCTTCTGCATTTATCCAGACCCACTTTGGCATCATATGCAGGAGGGTAAGACATTCAATTAATCGAACCAATATCTCTCAACCAATGTTTATCATTCTTTTTTTGTCCAACCATACTTATCAAACTTATTTTGCGTATCTAGAGAGAGAGGCGATTGTCTGAACGAATGGTTCCGAGTAAAATGTAATGGCAGCAGGGAGATGCTGAGTGCTGAAGGTAAAGGATTTTGCAATTACATTTGCAGTCTCTTTTGTCTGTGCCTTTTAATTGAATCTCTGGATCATCAAAATTCTCTGCAGAGTTCATTGATTTGAATTTGGAGGATGTTGGAAATTCTGTTGAACTTGTTTACACTCCAGTGCGGGAAGATGGCGTGAAAGGAAGTTCGAAGACCATCCTGTCAGATGTGATTGACCCTGGTTAAGTTTTACACAATACGAGGCGGGTACTAATTTGACCCATGAGACCAATATTTGTTTGTTGTTTCTGACGTATTCCATGTTGAGCAGCGGACCCTGTAGGTTTGGAACTTGTTATTCCAAACTGCTGCGAGGAAAAAGAGTTGGTTCCACAGAAAAGATACTTTGGCGGGGTAGAAGGTTCCGGAGAGTATGCTTGGTACAGAACACAGACTAAGCTTGAAGGTGCTGCATTGATGAATTTATGTAATGATCACGATAATGTTCTACAACGCGAAAAAAGAATGTAAGCTCCTCTAGAACTTCTGCTTCCAGGTTTCTTTTAACCAAAACATGCTATGTTGGATAACATGCTAAATCTACAGGACTTTCACTCCATCTCTTGAAGATGTCGGAGCTTATATGGCTTTACGCTGGGAACCTATGCGCGCAGACGGGAAATGCGGAAAGCCGTTGGTCACGATTTCTGTTTCTCCTGTCAAGCCAGGTACAACCTGTCATTGATTATCTTTGTAGCTTATTTTTGTTTGGATAGTGACATCTGCTGCCCTTGAAACTCTTAATGGTGTGTTCTCATGCTCATCGCTATAGTTTTTTTTCTCAAGTTCAATTAACCTGATTTGTCCATTGTTATACTTGATGCGAACATGGAGTCTGTTCTCTGAATTGTTGCATGAGACTTTTGAGTTATGTTGCAGCTCTTCTGGTTGTTTCTAATGTTCACATAAAGGAGTTATCTTTGAGTACTTACTATGGAGAAGGAAATATTTTGGTGGGCATGAAGGATCGAGCCGTTTTAGCTGGTATAGAGAAACAACAGAGAAGAATGTTCTTATTGATGGGGCGGATTCCAGAACTTACGAAGTCACAGATTCTGATTACAATTGCCCTTTGTTGTTCGGGTAAATATTCTTGGTCATCTATTCTTTGGTACATTTGCAACTACTCTTGATTCATATAATTACTACTTGTGATCAAATAATCATCCACAATAGTTTATGTTCATAGTACTAACATTAATGAACTTGCTTTACAGTTATACACCGGTTTGTTCAGATTCAGTTGTCGGAGAACTACAATTGTCAAGACCCTCCGAGATTATTCTTCCAGGTGAGTGCCATCTATAACCCTCTGGGACGTATGGTTTAGCTCTTATTGTCTTGTGATGCTCTGTTCTGATGTGGCGTATCATCATGTATTTGTTGACACTTGACACACACCTTTTTTTTGGCTATGGATATTTGCTAAACTCTTCGAACGTGGTGAATGTTTACAGAGCTACCACAAATAGAACTTCTTGGTCTGACAGGGAAGGCTGTAGAGGGACAAGTACTTGCAGCGGTAGAAGTGATTCCGGAGAGTGAAACACAGCAGCATTTCTGGAGCAAGTACAACAAATATGTCAGATACCAAAGGTGATTTGTTTCTAAGAACTGCCAAATGCTTTATTCATCAATTTCAATTCTTTCTTGGAACATAAAGTTACTGCAGGTTTTGCTCTTCTGTGAGAGGCAAGAGAGACTCATTTGTGCCATTGGCTTCACAAAATTCCCATTCTTACAAGGTGAGGCTAGAAGACATCGGTCACTGTTTGAGATGTGAATGTATTGTGACAGATGTTTTTGGAAGGTCAAGTGAGCCAGCATATGCTGTGACTGCTTCTATATTGCCAGGTATTATGTTAAATTGTTACCACTTCTTTGCCGAAAAATTCTGTTATGGGATTGTCCTTTTCTTCTAGCCCGAAGAGCACAGTTAGTGCAGCTAGGATGTCTGAGACGGTAATTGGTAGTATCACATCCTGACATGCATGATGTCACCGACTTCCGTAGTATCTCTTCATTGTCAGGTGTTCCAAAAATTGATAAGCTGGAGATTGAAGGATGAGGTTTCCACGCCAATTTGTATGCTGTTCGATGTACTTACATTGGAGGAAAAGAAGGCAAAAGCAGAATCCATTGGCTTCGATCAATGGTTGGAAGTCCCGATCCGATCTCCATACCTGGTAGGCTCTTCAATTTCTGTAATATTTTCTCAATAGAATCTCACTAGATAAGTAGACCTATTGCACATGCATCGTCTATGTTTATTTTTTTTGTAGACCTGTTAGTTTCACACTATTATTTGATGCAATGAAATCCCTCAATGAACGACTTTACTGGCGAGGTGGGACGAATATATGAAGCGAATGTTGACGATGTGGGGTATAGACTAGTGGCTGTATACACTCCAGTGAGAGAGGATGGTGTGGAGGGGCAGCCCGTGTCTGTGTCAACTGAACCTATTGCAGTAGGTAAGATGACTTTTTGGTCCTCGACATGATTTTATTTTCTCAGCCATGTGCAAATGGAGACTTGGTTGTTTGACGAAAAGAAGACCAAAAAGTCTTGAGATTAGGCTTATACTTGATAAATGAATTCAATTTCTCGAACGACAGAGAATAATCTATGAAACGTTGCCAGAGTTATCCGGCTTGCATAATTCGTTCTGTTATTATCTTTCAACCTCTCAATTTTGTTACCGCACTTTGCTCAATACAATTCTATTAGCACATTTTGAATGTTTTGCATTTCTATCTAATGTTGCAAAATTTGTTTGCAGAACCTGATGTACAGAAGGAAGTGAAGCAAAAGCTTGAACTTGGGTCAGTGAAGTTTGAGGTATGCAAACACAGTTCGGCAGATAGATTGTTTAATTACTCATTTGAGTTGCTAGTCATAATTCTGGCAAAATGTACAATTCCAGGCCATCCTTCGTACAGGAAGTTTTCATATCCTACCCAAAACCTTAAGGTTGTGAGTAGGTGGATCTACCACCTTGTAAACCAAGCCATCTCACTTGCAACTTCCGATGTGGGACACACTCTCCAACACTTCGAACATCTTGGCTTGTGTTTTATGTTAAAATTTTTGAGAAGTTTTGTTCCCCTTTGTCATTCTTCAACCATGTAAAACTCTACATATGTAGTATTGTCACTATCATTGTTTGTCTTCTCAAAGTCAAAGCAAATGACTTGATTCTCTTTCTCAACAGGTATTATGTGATAAAGACCGATCTTGAAGAAAGGTGGCCCTTTTCATCTTCTCTATTCTGCAACTTCATTAGTCTTACTGTTTACCGATTATGTAGGTTGCTAGGGAGGGAAGCATTGAGAGACGGATCTTGGAAGTGAATCGCAAAAGGGTCAAGGTCGTCAAACCAGGTTCCAAAACATCGTTTCCAACAACAGAGATTTGCGGGAGTTTTGCTCCTCCATTCCATGTAAGTTCATCCGCTCTTTAGAACAGTGCTCATTTCTTCCAACAGTTGAGCCATTTGATGTCATTCTTACAGTTTATGTCTTCTCCAGGTGGAGGCTTTCAGGAGTGACCAACACCGGTTCAGGATTGTGGTGGACAGTGAAGATGAAGTTGACTTGATGGTCCATTCTAGACACTCACGAGATGTCATCGTCCTTGTCATTCAAGGCCTTGCTCAAAAGTTCAACAGCACATCACTCAATTCTCTCCTCAAAATAGATGCACAGTTATTGGTTAGAAGTCAAGAACATCAATTATATGCCTGTGCTAGAACATAAACAATGTCGAGATGTGTTAGCGACAAGATCGTCAATAAAAAAGCTCAGTTTTTGCCTTTCAGGTTACTGTTTCAAGCTCCGGTGTGTGCATGTGTTTAAGGTGATATTGCACTGCACATATGTTTTATGTAAATTTTGTAGATCAATTGGTGATGGATACATTCATACAAGTAGTGAGTCATTTCCTCGCCTTTTCTGTTGCACGACGTTTAACATAGCTAACAATCGATTGTTTTTGAATTGAATCCGCGCTTGTTCTATCCGTGAGGATGCCAACTGATAGAAACACCCCTACCAGAACCATTCTCAACAAGTCCAAGTTTACATATAGAACTCTGTCAACACAAAGGCATAGACAAGTCTAAAGTATGTAAAGATGTGCTGCCACCAAGGCACAACAGCTTACATAAGAGAACCTGCAAGAAAATGAATTCATGGCATCTTAACGTTGATCAGACTGATCCTTCATATCGATAATTGTGATATGCTAGCCCCATCTTCGACGTTGACGGCTGCATCCGCCTTCTGTGCCTCCTTTGCTGCATCGTATGAGGCATGCAATGCGACCAAGAGATAGTACACTATCAGTATGACTGTCCAGCAGATGAATCTGATAAACGATTTGCCATCAATAGATCCCATAATGAAGACATTGACGGCTATGCTTAGAGATGGTAGCCAAGGCAGGAATGGAGCACCCCAAACTTTAGGCTTCTTTGCCTGTTTTACAGTGAGTTGCAGGCCAAGTGTGGATAAAAACCAGATTGGCACTGCTATTGCATACCCAATCCACCCATTGTCGTTGGCCGCCCAGTACGCAGCGCAGCCGATTGAAGATCCAACAATCACTACCAGGAAAGCAATGAGCTTGTTCCTATCGGCATCGGATGTCTCTCCAGCTACATAATACCGCCTCACTAGTAGTGCAAGAGCCACAAGTGAGAAGAGAAACAGAGTGGCTATTGATAGAAGGTTTGCCAAAACATCAAGGCTGGTGAAGAACGCAATGACAGAATTCGCAACGGTCATCACAAGTGTCGCGTTTAAGGGCGTCCCTGTTCGTTCGTTGATGGAGGCCAGAAACGGTGGAGCCAAGTGCGTTCTTCCGATGTGGGTGAAGTATCGAGCCTGGGCGATAATGTTGGCCAGCAAAACTGTTGTCATGCCCTTTAAAGCTCCCAAAGCAACTATATATTTAGCCCAGTTCATGCCAACAGCTTGGAACGCCACTGTGAATGCTGCGTCCGGATCAATCTTGGTGTAAGGCTGCATAAGACTGAGTGTAGCAGCAAGTATGCAGTAGACGAACACGATGATGGACATCGAACCAATTAGACCAATTGGGATATCTCTCCCCGGGTTCTTAGTTTCCTCACCAAGAGTCGCTACTCCGTCGAACCCCACATAAGCAAAGAACAACACTGCTGATGCTTTCAGAATCCCCCTGACGCCGAACGGAGCAAGGGGAGAGAAATTCGCAGTGTCTGCCTTTGTAAGACCTGCAACGAGGATGAAAGCACACACGATGAGGTGGAGGACTGTCGTAATGGAGTTGAACCTCGACGAACCTTTAATGCTCCAACATGCGCCGAGGCAGACAAGGATGGATATCGCCACAGCAATGGGATCCAAGTAGTTGAAGTCGTCTGCAAGGCCATGAGCGTATATCCGAAAGCCGTTGGGATGAGAATTGCACAACGTTGCCAAATATGAAGTCCAAGACCTTGCAACACTAGCACCACCAATTACATACTCGAACAGAATGTTGCCAGCAGCAATGTAGGCCATGAAGTCGCCAAGCTCGACCCTTAGATACGCGAATGACCCTCCGGCCACGGGCAACTCCACCGCGAACTCGCTGTAGCACATGACAGAAAGCATTGCTGACAATCCCGAGATGAGATATGAGATCACCACCCCAGAGCCAGCATCATTCCTTGCTGCTTCGCCCGTGAGGACGAATATCCCTGCTCCCATCACGGATCCAATACCGAACCATATCAGATCCCTCCAGTTCAGCGACTTCTTCATCTCATTCCCGCTTCGAGCCGTCATGTCCTTGAGCTCATTACTGTCGTTCGAGCGAGCCAGGACGCGGTCCTTGAACCGCGCTTTCGTATCGGCCAACGCCTTGACGTAGTTGCCCCAGCTCTGGAATGACTCCTCTGGCAGGAAATCCTGCTTGCTGATACTCCATGTCCTCTTCCTTACACCAACACCAACATCACCACCACCCTCCGTAACTGTCACCATTGTGATCAATCCCTGAAAAACAAGCCAATTCTCTCAATAAACCTTCAAACAAAATTGCTATACAATTGAAATACGTACCGGGTCAATTAATTTAAATTCGAGTGAGCTAAGAATTTGATTCAACAACTACTTACACACGTTTTGACAAAAAAAAAAAAACTACTGACACACGTACAAAATATTGTGACAACTAACTATATTGTAATGATCCATATATAGAAGCTGAAGTTGACTGCTACACCTACAAAGTAAAAAAGGTTTAAAGGGTTTTTTCCGAATCAAAAGAAGACCACTGAGACCCAATTTTCCTTGTAAAAAATATGTTACCACTAACCTAGAAACGAATATTTTTATAGAAACTTTCCGAGCCCAGTTGCCAGAATTGCCTATACACAAATATTAGCAGCCGTCGTCCTCAATTCGGTTGATACGACTATTTTTTCCATATCAGTTTAAATGATAAAATTGCCACTTAAGCTTTTTTGTTTTGCTTTTGGAATGTCAAAAACGGTGAGCCATCTGCCACGGCAATCTATGGAATAATTTGATTTTTTTAATTCTTATACTTTTGGTATATTATCTTTTGTTGCGATTTGAATTTCTGTTTAAATATCTAATTGGGAAAAGTTTAAGAGTAGTTGGTTTAGGGTTGTAGGGCACAAAGAATAATCTCAGAATTTTACTAATTTAATTTCAATAACACTTGAAAAATAACACCTAAGAAAGATACACACACCAAAAAGAAAATTTGTTATAATTTAGTTTAGAGTTCTCGTATTCGAAATTATTTGTTAAGATAATTTTATCATATATAAAATGCAATTGACATAATAGATATTCAGATATCTAATGATATAATTTTTTTTTACCGGAAATACCAATTTAAGATATTTTAATAACAACAAAGTCCAAAGTGCAAGTGCAGTACTTTAGCCGCAATTACTGCATGAAAAAGATTTGAATTAAATGGTGTGCGATAGTAATTTTTCATGCAGTAATTGCGGAAACAAGAAGATTTTTTTAGATAAGTAAAAAAAACAATAACCAATCTAACAACAACAAGATGGCACAAGCAGAGGCGAAGGTTGGCCTAAAAGCTAGAAGAGCATACAAACATGGATAACTGCCGAAACAAAAGTCAGCCAATAAACACAAGACTACTTCAAAGATGCAATCTCGTGAAATCGAGCATTTGAGCGCATACAAGATGCACGCAAATGAATGCCAAGATTGAAAAAATTCAACCAAAACAAGATTATCCACTTGTATCATCAAGAAAAGTACCAAGATCCATACGAATCTCCGATAAAGTATAATTCTAGCCGGATATCGACCCATGATCCAAAACATTAATTGGGAAGATCATTAACTTCTTTAACTCGGTAAGATGTCCGAAAAAAGAGAGCATAATGCAATTACCTGATTCAAATTTGGATTTTCGAAATATCGAATTTGATTGTTTGAGTCTATTTTTCTTTGATGCTACTTCTGTTCAACAGAATAAGAGTCGTGTCAATGCATATCACAAACACATATTATAGCTGAGACTGGCACCGATTTATAAGCCTCAGATTCAGTGACCTCGAGTGAAAATTCTTTTGCCGGCAACAATTGTTATTTTTTATAAGTGCCAAAGAACACCCTTGCCAAAAATAATATCAATAACTTGCCATAAATATGTGACCCATAAATACATTACCAAATTTTCAAAAAGATATGCAATATGTTCGGTCAACAACCATATATATATATATGTATATATAGATATATATATATATATATATATATATATATATATATATATATATATATATATATTGTAAGAATGACTATTTTCAATATTTACCACTTATTTTAGGAGTAGTTGATAATTTGCCACTTAATCCTATTTGTTTAGGAAAACTAGGGTTAATAGACATGTCATTCACGAATTTTGCCTCTACTGTGAAGGAGAAGAAACTCGCCAGATAGAAAGAAACCAACAAACAGAAGAGGAACGATCACGTCAGAGATTAGGGGTAAGATTGGTTCTATCTTTTCATTCTCTTACTCAGAATTGTGCACATCCAAAAGCCTCACGAAAAGTATTTTCAAAGGTGAAGAGGATGATTCTATTAATCTAGGACTCCTAGAAGATCAAGGCGGGAATCCGAATTCATGGGGTAAGCTTTGCCCTATAGCTATGCGGTTTAGATCACGGAACCTTCTATAAAAATTAATTCAATTTTGTTTAGGAATTCGTGAAAAAAAAGAAGAGCATATTTAGAGGCATGGATTAGCGTTAGAGATCCTTGAAAGTAAGTGAATTCTGTCTTTGTTATGCAAGAATTCAGATTTCAGACTTTCAATTCAAATTTCAGATTTCAGATTCAGATTTTGGATTTCTGATTCAGATTCAAATTTCAGATTTTAGATTTCAGATTCTGATTCTAATTTTGGATTTCAGATTCGGATCTTGATTTCAGATTTGAATTCCTAATTTCAGATTTTAGATTTGGATTTTGATTGTGGATTGTAATCTATGTTATTAAATTAGGATTGTTGAATTGTGTGTTGGTTTTAGATTCTGACTTTAATTATGGAATTTTGTTGTTTGTATGGATATTGATTTCAAAATATGGAATTGTGTTTTCGAACGATGCTTTGATGTGTATTATGATACATGTAGGATTGTCCCATACGTAGTGGACCATAGTTCATGCATATCGCTTAAGGGGCTACTGGATAACCCGAGATATATACTATCTGAGCTTGTAGAAGGTAATACTCCTACCTAATGGCCCCTTTTGGAAAAGTATTTATCAGTGGACCACAAGAATCCCGACATGAGTGTAAGGACTCCAGAGCTCCATATTGTGAGTGTATTGTGATTTTTATTATGACTTTTGTGTGATATTAAGAAGACCAAGCTATGTTTCTATTGTGTTTGCTATTGTTGCAATGTGCAGTAGAGTTCCTTACTGAGTTTATGACTTGCCACGGCTGTCTTCTTATGTACTTATAGATACTAGGGTGTCAAGACGAGAGTAGAAGAGAGCTGCATGCATCTTATGATCATTTACTTTGTTTTGAACTTGGAGTTTTATACTATTTATCTTTTTTTGAGATTTTAGACTATTTGTATTTCAGAAATTCCATCATTTCGTAATAAAGGTCTTGGTACGTTCTTTTTAGGTCGTGACGTTTTATGGTATCAAAGCATTTTTACAAAGCAAAAAGAGATTTGAAATCATCCATATTTTCATCTACATGCATGTGAGCGATCCTGGGAAATATTGTGGGCTAGATTGTTTACGGTGGAATGTCGCGGTAGAAAATTAGTCGCATATTCTCGCAGGATTTTGCGTCAAAATCACTGAAACTATAAAGAACCATAACTTTTGACTCGTTAATCCAATTTCCTATTAGAATATGCTTTTGGAAAAGAAATTTCAAGATCTACAAGTGTTTCCGCTATGCTAGAAGGGTTCAGTTTTGGGGTCTAATTCACAGCCATTTGAAAGTTACGGGTATTTAAAGTTTTTTACCATATTTTTTTCATGCTTTTACGAAGAATGATTAACTTTTCCGAATCTTGTAGGCATTTATTGTTTGTTTGTGACTTATGTGATTATGTAGTGACCCCAATAGATGATGTGATTAACATTATTAGCGTTGTGAATGAGGAATTTTGCTGTGTTAAACTTATTTGACATATAGAGTTAATGAAGTGAAGTTGTGATTCTGTTAAAAAGTGTTGTCCTAATTGTATTGAGTAGGATGTCGATTATGGCAGCTATGGTTTCTACTTTTATACTCTTTGCAAATGGTATGAACCAAATAGGTAGTGATGTTCTGACCTTCTAGGTAAAGGACTCATGGCACCACAGACCCAGGAGCGCTACATCTAAGGGACAAGAGTCCAAGCAAGCTGAAACTAGACAAGTTGGAAACCCAGCTATGAGTACACTAAGATTGCTACCTCTTACTACTAGGACTGGGTAGGTACCACCCACTGATGCTCCAGATATGGTTCATGAAGTACAAATTGAATCCGATGCTCATTTGCCATGAACGCAACCTGTCAATGCTACAAATCCTGTAAACTTGGTACTGCAGCCCCCACTAGTACATGTATAGGGTCAGAATGGGGATAATACACTACTACAAATCTTGGACCTCTTAGTTCAGCAACAGCAGTAATAATAGACAACCACCATTCCCTAACCAGTAGTTCTGCAACAACCTCAATTAGCGACTACTAGATATTGTGAATTTTAACAGGTCAAACCACTTAGCTTTGATGGCACTGAGAAGCCCATACAAGTAGAAGACTAGGTGATGGAGGTAGAGAAAGCATTCTAGATTGCCCAAACCCTGCAAGCTGAGAAGGTGATATTTGCTGCTTATTTGCTGACCGACGATGCTTTATAGTGGTGGGAGACTTAGAAATAGGTATGCAATGATTTACTAGCTCAAAGTAATGGAGCTTATAGGTGAGAAGCTTTCTTGAAGGACTTTAGGGAGGGCTTTATCCCTACTCCTCGATGGAGGAAGATAGCACGAGAGTTTGACCAGCTAGTATAAGGAGATAAGATGATGACAAAGTATAACTAGGAGTTCACACGTCTCTTAATGTTTAAGACTATTGCATCTATGGATAAGGACACCCGAGCTCAAAAATTTGAAGATGGACTTGCCAAAGAAATTAGGGACTATGCCGTACCCCTTCTACTGCCCACTTACAAGGAAGTGCTAGAAAGGGCATTAGTAGTGGAGCAGAATATATACCCGAGGAAGGACAAGGAACTAGCTAAGAGGAAGCTGGGTTTTAGTCATGCGAGAGAATTGGCAAAATGACCTTATACCCTATGAGCTGGCAGGAGTAATAAGAACTCTAACTTATGGTGTGTCAGGTATAAATGACCAGGTCACTTGGAGGAGCAGTACAGGTAGATTATTGGAGCCTGCTTCAAATGTGGGAAGATAGGAAATTTAGTGGCCAACTACCTAGAACTTCGAGCATAACCAAACTCTATCACTCGTGCCCCTACCTAGATAGGTGCCAACCTAGCCCCTAGACCTACAACTCGAGTTTACGCACTCACTTACGAAGATGCAAGGCAAAAGGGAGACGTGGTGACAGGTAAACCAAAATTTTGGTGATAACTATTTGCTTACCTTATATGAACTACGACTGTATGATTATCTAGGATGATAATTTTGCTTACCTTACGTGACAGGCAAGTTTTAGTAGCTAGCAGTTTTGCAAGTACCTTATTTGATTTAGTAGCTACGCACTCCTTTATTGTTGAACACTTTGTACGGAGATATAAGTTAAATCGGAGTAACTATGATAAGGAAATGGAAGTGAGGACGCCCCTAGGAAAGACCATAGTGGTAGACCAAGGGTGTGACTGTGACATCCATACTAATGGTCGTCAACTTCCTGGATATCTTAGAGTTATGAAGATGATGGGTTTTGATGTTATACTTGGTATGGATTGGCAGGCAAATCACTACGCCTCTATTGATTGTAAAAAAAGGATGGTGATCTTCCTACCTCCTAGGTAGGAAGAATTTATTTTTGAAGGCAAGACTGTTGAAAACATCTTACCATAGTTAATTTCAGTTCTTGAAGCAAAGAAACTAGTACAAAATGGTGCTGTCGTCTACCTTACTAGTACCATGGATATTCGAAGTGAAGTCACCCTAGATCAAATACATCTGGTTAATGAGTTTCCAGATATATTCTCGAAAGACATATAGGGGGAACCCCAGATAGAGAAGTAGAGTTTCAGATTAAACTGATCCTTGGGGCTCGTCCAATTTCTAAGGCACCATATTGCATGGCCCCAACTGAGCTAAAGGAGTTAAAGTCACCATTGGTTTTATTGCTGAAGAAAGGCTTCATTAGACCCAGTATTTCACCATGGGGAGTACCAGTACTTTTCGTGAAGAAAAAAGATGGGAGTATGAGAATGTGCATAGATTATCGAGAACTAAACAAGCTCACCATTAAAAATTGATATCCACTACCTTGGATTGAAGATCTATTTGACCAACTAAGATGAGCTTAGGTATTCTCCAAAATAGATCTCCGACCAGGCTGCCACCAACTTAAGATCCAAGAGAAGAGGATGTACCCATCACCGCTTTTCATATAAGGTATGGACACTATGAGATTCTAGTTATGCCTTTTGGATTGACCAATGCTCCACCTAAATTTATGGACCTCATAAACCACACATTTTGACCATATTTAGATAAGTGTGTTGTGGTATTTATTGATGATATTTTGGTATACTCGCCTAGTAAGGAGGAGCATGAGCACCACTTAAGAATGGTATTGCAGGTCTTACAGAAGGAACAATTGTATGAATTTAAGAAGTGTGAATTTTGGCTCGAGAAGGTTGAATTTTTGGGACATGTTATCTTGGGAGAAGGAGTTTATGTAGACCCTAGTAAGATTGAAGTAGTGGTGAACTAGAAACAATCGGGGAACGTAGCAGACATACATAGCTTTCTGGGACTAACATGTTACTATCAATGATTTATGGAGAGATTCTCCAAGATAGCTATGCCCTTAACCAGACTAATACAGAAGGGATTAAAATTTACATGGATAAGAGAATATGAGCAGAGCTTTCAAGAGTTGAAGAACATACTGATATCTGTACCCATACTAGCTCAACCAAAGAAAAAGATGGACTTTGTGGACTATAGCGATGCCTCAAAGAATGGGTTGGGGTGTGTGCTAATGCAGAATGATAAGGTAATTACATATGCATTAAGATAACTTAAGCCATATGAGAAAAATTAGCCTACTCATAATCTGGAACTAGAAACAGTTGTCCATGCACTCAAGTACATTACGAAATATACACATATCATAAGAGTCTCAAATATATTTTCACCCAGAAGGAACTAAATATGAGGCAATGAAGGTAGCTAGAACTGATCAAGGATTATGACATAGGAATTCACTATCACTCAGGAAAAGCCAACGTAGTGGCCGATGCTTTAAGTAGGAAGGACAATTATCTAAGTCCTAAAGCGGAAAATGAGCTAACAAGGCAGGAGAATTCAATATGAGAACTGAAGTGTTTGGAACTAGATGATAACTTGTCTGTGGGGTTATTGGCAAGTATGGAAGTAGAACCCACACTTCTAACACAATTGGGCGAAGGACAGTAGTAGGACGCTACATTGACTCTACTGAGACACCAAGTTGAATAAATGGAGATAAAAGACTTTCATATTAGGGCAGATAAATATTTGTACTACAAAAATACAATTTGTGTACCCGCCTCCAAGGAATTGAGGAATAAGGTGTTGGAAGAGGCACACACAGCTCATTATTCTGGATACCTAGGTGAAATTAAAATGTATCAAGACCTCAAACTTAGCTTCTGGTGGTCGGGAATGAAAAAGGAGATAGCTAACTATGTGACAAGGTGCGTGATTTGTCAATTGATTAAAGTCGAATACTAGCAGCTAGTGGGTCCTTAACAACTACTAGAAATCCCAATAGAAGTGGGAAATGATCACCATGGACTTTATGACAGGGCTGCCAAAGAATATACATGGGAAGGATGTTATTTGGGTGATAGTTGATTGACTTACCAAGACTGCATACTTTTTGGCATATAGGACGGGGATGTCTATCGAGCAAATGATAGAGCTATATATTAAAAAAATAGTGCAACTTCATGGTGTCCCATTAAGCATCACTTCAGACTAGGATACAAGGCTTCTATCTAGATTCTGGAGTAGTATTCAGAAGGCAATGGGAATAAATTTGCAGTTTAGTACCACATTTCACCCACAGACAGATAGACAGTCTGAAAAAACCATACAAACTTTGGAAGACCTACTAAGAGCTTGTGTTTTAAATTTTAGGAGAATTTGGAAAGGGCACCTCCCTTTAGTGAAGTTTATGTATAACAATAGCTTCCAGGCAAGTATATGTATGGCTCCCTACGAAGTCCTATATGGAAGAAAGTGTCATTCACCTATCAGTTGGAACGAGATAGGAGAGAAAGGGATCCTTGGTCCGAAAATGTTTAGAGAATCAATTAAGAAGGTGTCTGTGATAAGAAGTCAGATATAAGCTTCACAAGATTGACAAAAGAAATTTGCAAATTACCATCGTAGGAGAGTGGAGTTTGAGGTAGGGGATCATGTATTCTTGAAGGTCTCCCCGACCGAAGCTATTCGTAAGTTTGGAGTGAAAGAAAAGCTCAGTTTATGGTTTATTGGACAAAATGACATTGTTGAGAGAATAAGAAAATTGGCATATCGATTGGCACTATCGCCAGCTTTTGTAGGAATACATAATGTGTTCCATGTGTCTATGCTTTGAAAGTACATTCCGAGAGAAGGCTAAATAGTACAAGAAGTTCCAACAAAAGTTTGTCCAAATATGAGTTATAAAGAAGTTCCATTGAGAATTGTAGACTCTAAATTATAACAACTCCATAAGAGGGCAATTGAATACATCAAGGTATAGTGGAGTAACCATATAGAGAGAAGCTACCTGGGAGCTAAGTTCAAAAATGAAGGAGAAGTACCCATACCTCTTCGATCATCTAAATAAATTTGAGGACAAACTTTATTTAAGGGGGTAGAATCTGAATGACTATTTTCAATATTTACCACTTATTATAGGACCAGTTGGTAATTTGCCACTTAACCCTATTTGTTTAGGAAAACTAGGGTTAATAGACATGTCATTGACGAATTTTGCCTCTACTGTAAAGGAGAAGAAACTCGCTAGATAGAAAGAAACTAAGAAAGAACATATAGAAGAGGAACGATCATGCCAGAGATTATGAGTAAGATCGGTTTTGTCTTTTCGTTCTCTTACTCAGAATTGTGCACATCCAAAAGTCTCACGAAAGGTATTTTCAAAGATGAAGAGGATAATTCTGTTAATTCGGGACTCGTAGAAGATCAAGGCAAGAATCCCAAATTCGTGGGGTAAGCTTTGCCCTATAACTATGTGATTTAGATTACAGAACCTTCTGTTGAAATTAATTCAATTCTATTTAGGCTTTTGTGAATGAAAATGAGAAGAGCGTGTTTAGAGACATATATTAGAGTTAGAGATCCTTGAAGGTAAGTGAATTCTGTCTTTGTTATGTTAGAATTCTGATTTCAGACTTTCAATTCAGATTTCAGATTTCAGATTTCAGATTCAGATTTCAGATTCAGATTTAGATTTTGGATTTTTGATTCAGATTTAGATTTCAGATTTTGATTTTGATTTTGATTTTGGATTTCAAATTCAGATCCTGATTTCAGATTCAGATTCCTGATTTCAAATTTCAAATTTGGATTATAATTGTGGATTATAATATGCGTTATTGAATTAGGATTGTTGAATTGTGTGTTGGTTTTAGATTCTGACTTTGGTTATGGAATTGTGTTATTGGTATGGATATTGATTTCAAAATGTGGAATTATGTTTTCAAACGATGTGCTTTGATGTGTATTATGATACATGCAAGATTGTCCCGTACCTAGTGGACCGTAGTTCGTGCATATTACTTAATGGGCTACCGAGTAACTCGAGGTATGTGCGATCAAATGGACAGAAAGGTACGTGGACTATCTGGGCTTGTGGAAGGTAGTACTCCTGCCTAATGAGCCCTTTTAGGAAAGGGGGAGTATTTATCAGTGGACCACAAGAATCCTGACATGAGTGTAAGAACTTCAGAGCTCTATATTGTGAGTGTATTGTGATTGTTATTATGACTTTTATGTGATGTTAAGAAGGCCAAGCTATGTTTTTGTTGTGTTTGCTATTGTTGAAATGTGTAGTAGAGTTCCTTACTTAGTTTATGACTTACCACGACTGTCTTCTTAGGTGCTTACAGACATTGGAGTGTCAGGACGAGAGTAGAAGAGAACTGCATGCATCCTTTGATCATTTACTTTTTTTTTTAACTCGGAATTTTAGACCATTTGTCTTTTTTTTCCAGATTTTGGACTATTTATAATTCAGAAATTCTATCATTTCGTAATAAAGGTCTTATCACATTCTTTTCGGGTCATGACATATATATATATATATATATATATATATATTGGTAAGTAGTAAAAAAAGTATATTTCTTAATATCTGATAACATGTCAATTATTTGCAATAAAAGAATCACACGATTATTGAGCGAGTGAGATACAATCAAAACAATGACAAAATATTGTAACATGAATATTTTAGTTTCAATTCCCACTAATGAAAAAAATTAAAATCTAGAAAGTCATGCACTAGTTACCATTTCTCGAAAAACAAATAGTTAAAAATACAATAATTTTAAATGTACTATTGTCTAACAGATTTCATACTTAACATAAATTTTAAATGTGTAATTGTCCTTCTCCTTTTCCCGCCCAATACAAGTCGTAACTACTTCTAACTACTTCCCTTTTCCCGCCTAAGCTGACGTGGCTATGCTCTTCTTGCTGACCACTCCTAACGCACCATCTGTATAAGTTGCTGACTGGGATTATACATCTTCAATTAACCCGGATGAAAAGTCGTTTATACTTCACCCACCACCTGTTTGATTAATTGTCCTTGACAAACCCCTGTTCTTCAAAACTTCCTTGTCCTCAAGGAAGATCAAAATGCTTGGTTCAGCTCACGCACCTATGGAAATTGAGCACACAAGGCAGTATAATCCTCTCATGTAGCTTCATCTTCTCCAAGATTGGCCCATTTGATTAAGACTTGGACCATAGCTGCATTATTTCTCTTGATCAATCTCCTACCCAAAATAGCTTCAGGAGCTAGTTTTAGTTGACCCATTTGATCCGCCAATAGTGGTGTGCTAACAGCAATCTGTCCTGGTCCAATTCTCCTCTTCAATAAGGACACATGAAACACGGGGTGCAATGTGCAATGATCTGGCAACTGTAATCGGTAAGCTACTTGTCCAACTTTCTCAATGATCTGATATGGGCCGAAGAATTTAGCTGATAGTTTGAGGTTCTTCTACACAGCTACTGAGATCTGTCTATAAGGCTGTAGCTTTAAGAAAACCCAATCTCATACTTCGAACTTCCTCTCTGACCTCTTCTTATCTGCATAAATCTTCATCTTTTCCTGTGCTTTTAGTAATGCAGCCTTTAAACCTTGTAACACTTGACCTTGACGAGTGATCAGGTCTGCAACAACTACAACATATGGTTGCTCTTCCTTTAATCTTGGTAACACTGGAGGAGTATAACTATACAATACCTCGAACGGAAAGCTCTTTAAAGCTGTATGATAACATGTGTTATACCAAAGTTCTGCCAAGGGCAACCACTGCGACTAGCTCATTGGTCTATCAAAGCACATTCCCCTCATGTAGTTCTCTACATATTGATTGACCCGCTCTGTTTGGCCATCCGTTTGAGGATGATAGGCTGTGCTAAAATGTAATGAGACCCCCCAGGATTGAAATAAAGATTTCCATACGTTGTTGGTGAAAATCTTATCTCGGTCTGACACTATTACTTCTGGAAATCCATGTAGCTTACAAACATTATCTATCAGAATTCTTCCCACTTGCAATGCTGTATAAGGATGCGACAAGGCAAGGAAGTGTCCATACTTCGAAAATCTGTCGACCACCACCAAAATGGTATCCTTCCCTCCTGATTTGGGCAATCCTTTCACAAAATCTAGAGATATACTCTTCCATGCTCCTTCTGGAATTTCTATAGGTTGTAAGATATCTGGATATGCTACATTCTCAGATTTGCATCTTTGGCAAGTCTCACACTCTTTAACCCACGCCTTTACATCATTCTTGAGACCCTTCCAATAAAAATGGCGCTTGATCCTTCTGTAAGTCACAAGAACACCCAAGTGTCCCCCCACAACAGAAGAATGAAGATGAGTAAAGATGTCAGAATGAAGAGTACCTGTGGTGCCAATGCAGATTCTTCTTTTGTAACGGACAATGCCTTGGGTCTGTTGATAATGAGACAATGAAGCTGGAGATACAACCAAAATCTGAATAAGCTGCTGCAGTTCTTCATCATCTACATAGCTCTGCTCTATAGTTAGCAACCAATCTGGAACCACTCTTGTAATAGCTGATAATTTATGGTTTACTCTAGAGAGAACATCAGCCACCACATTCTCAATTCCCTTCTTATATTCAATCATAAAATCCAACCCCATTAACCTGGACACACCTTTTTTCTGCAAATTGGTATGTACCTTTTGCTCAAGCAAGTACTTCAAACTCTGGTGGTCCGTGCGGATAATAAAAGGCCCACCTTCCAAGTAGTGCCTCCACTTCGACACTGCCATAAGCAATGCCATTAATTCTTTTTTGTACACCGGAAGACCTGCACTTCTTGGACCCAAGGCTTGGCTGAGGAAAGCAATAGGTCCATTGCCTTGAGAAAATACTGCTCCTAGCCCTGAATCTGAAGCATCTGTCTCTAAGATAAACTTCTGGTTGAAATCAGGGTATGCTAGGATTAGAGCTGTTGTCATTTTCAATTTCAAAGCCTTAAAAGCTTCTAAAGCCGCCTCATCCCACTTGAATCCATCTTTCCTCAGTAGTATAAACAATGGTTTAGCTACTTCAGCATAGTTCTTAATGAACTTTCTGTAGTATCCTGTGAGTCCCAAGAACCCTCGCAATTCCTTTACTATCCTTGGTTCAGGCCAATCATTCATGGCCGCGACCTTCCCTGGGTCAGTGCTAACCCCGAGGCCAGAGATGACATGACCCAGGTAAGTCACGGAAGCCATGCCGAATTCGCACTTTGATAGCTTCAGAAAGAAGGTCTCTTCAAGCAAAATCTGGAATACTTGTCTCAAATGACTCAAATGGGACTCCGAATCAGGGCTGTATATCAGGATATCATAAAAAAACAAGAACAAACTTGCGAAGGAAGGGAGCTAATATTTTGTTCATGACCGACTAAAAAGTAGCTGGAGCATTGGTTAAACAGAAGGGCATTACCTTGAACTCGAAGTGTCCGTAATGAGTTCGAAAGGCAGTCTTGTATACATCTTCTCCCACATCTTTATTTGATGGTAACCTGCTCAGAGGTCCAGCTTGGAGAAGACCTTGGCTCCGAGAAGTTCATCTAAAAGGTCATCTATAATAGGAATGGGGTACTTATTCTTAATTGTCACATTGTTCAATTATTGATAGTCGATACACATCTTCCATGAGCCATCCTTCTTCTTTACTAAGAGAACGGGAGATGCAAATGGGCTCTCGCTTTCTTGCACGAAACCAGACTTAAGCAACTCAGTGACTTGTTTCTCTATCTTGACCTTCTGGTAATGCAGGTACCTATATGGCCTGATTGCAACTGCTGACATTCCTGGTTGTAATGGGATGCTATGATCCACACTAAGCGGGGGTGGTAACCTGGTTGGCTCCTGAAAAATCATCATGAAAGTTTGTAGCAACTCTTTCAATCTCAGTTGGAATTCCAGACCAAAAGCTGACCCAAATTCAACCTTAAGCTGCAGTTCCTCCTCTGCTGCTGCAGCGAGTTCCACTTCCTCTCCTTGTTCCCAACTCAACCACAATTCCTCAATCTGATGTTTGTACAATTCATGATTCAATGTTTGAACTGTCATACTGTGCAGCTCCACATCCGAATGGTTATTGCGGTAACCCTGTAATATAATTTGTCTTCCATTGTTCTAGATTGTTGCTTCCGCCTTCACAAAGTCGAACAAAATATGATTGCACTCCTACATCCAGTCAGTTGCCAATACCATATCATACGTTCCCAATTCCAGAATTTTGAAGTCAAATGAGAACACACTTCCACTCATTTCCCATCGAACAGCTTTGCACATCCGATTGCACATCACTCGCGAACCATCAGCCAACGATATAACTAAACTAGAGGTAGTCAGCTCCTCCAACCTTAGCTCACGAACCAGCTTCTGACTAATGAATGTAGCTATGCTTCCCGTGTCTAAAAAGATCAGAATGGGACGATTCTTCATCTTTCCTCTCAACTTTAGAGTACCACAACCTAAACTCCCATTAATAGCATGCATAGAGATTTCAGTTAAGTCTTCTTGTTCTTCTGCTGTGATCTGCTCTTCACCCCTTTCCACTTCTTCACTCTCAATTGTGTGCAAACCAACCTTCTTCTGTTTACAGACATGTCCTTTAACCTATGGAGTTTCCCCACATGTATAACAAAATGGCTCCTTCTTCCGATTCACCATAGAACTAGATCCCTGGCTGACATTTGCCTTTGAACTCCAGGTGTTCGATGAATTGCCTACTCTAGTTCTCGGTAAATTTCCCATCATTTCTCTACCTCTATCAAACCCCTTAGTATTTGCCTTCAAAGCCTGCTCGTAAAGTTGAGCCTTCACGATAGCATCTCCTAAGGTTGTAGGAGCATGTGTACGAACCCAGGGCTTAATCTGATCCGATAACCCACCTATGAAGGAATGCATGTAGTAAGATTCCATCAAGGATGGATTCTCTCTTAGCATCAAACCACGTAGCTCCTCAAACCTCTACACATACTCTTCTACACTTCCCGTCTGCTTTAGGTGATTAAACTATTCGACTATGCCTCCCGAGTCTCTTGTTCCAAATCTTTGACATAGTTTCTCCGAAAATCTTTTCCAATCTACTTCTGGTGTCTGGGAAACCCACCCATCGAACCATATTTTTGTTACATCATCCAAGTGTACATTAGCCATTTCTACCCATCTAGTTGCTTCTATCTTATACACCAAAAAGAATCGTTCACATCTCCTTAACCAACTTCGCAGATTCGAACTGGAAAAGGAAGGAAACTCTAACCTAGGGTTCTAGAACCCATCTTTCTTCACATACCCATTTGATGGAGCCTCTTCCATAACTGAAACTTCAACCACCTCCGGTACAGTTGGTGGCGCACTTGCTTGAACAGGAATAGGACCCAAAAGACTTCGAATTTCTGCATTTCTCTTGAGAAGTTCTACGATCTCGTCAAATCTGGTGTTCATCACCAGTTTGTTCTTTTCGCACCTCTTTTCGATTCGGGATTCTAACTCCACGAATCGTTCCTCGAACTTCTTGAATTGATCGTCAACGTTCTTCCACCTAGTTTCCATAGTGTTCGCTCTGATACCACTTTTGTCAAGAACCTTCTTAATTGTACGAGAATGGAGGAGAGAGAGATAGAGAGAGAAAAGAAAGAGAAAGAAATGGGGGAGATATTATTGAGATATGAAAAATGTACTGAATGACGAATTTACAAGAGGAGTAGGTATTTATGTGTAATTGTCCTTCTCCTTTTCCCGCCCAATACAAGTCGTAACTACTTCTAACTACTTCCCTTTTCCCGCCTAAGCTGACGTGGCTATGCTCTTCTTGCTGACCACTCCTAATGCGCCATCTATATAAGTTGCTGACTGGGATTATACATCTTCAATTAACCCAGACAACAGGTCGTTTATACTCCGCCCACCACCTGTTTGATTAATTGTCCTTGACAAAATTCTAAAAAACTCCGTCTTTCAAAAATTAAAGGGAAAAGTACACTTAACCTACCTGTGGTATCACGTTTTTTGCGTTCAGGACGTGTGGTTTAAAATTTCTTTTTTAGTCCCTGTAGTTATCCAATTTTTGACAGCATATGGTCTTTGCCGGGTTGACTGGATTTTTTTGCACGCGTGGCAGGCCACCTCGCGTCTGAGTGGGTAATGGCTGGCCACATCGTCCTCTTTGCCACATCGTCTGACTGGGGAGACGATACGAGGAGTTTTGGGTGAACAAGGTCCCCAAGGACGGAGGAGGAGGAGGGAGCTTTTTGGCAAAGGAGTTTGAGGTTGAGGTTCAGGGAGGCGAAGCCGGCGGGAGGTGGCCAACCATTACCCAGTCAGACGCGAGGTGGCCTTGCCACGCGTGCAAAAACATCCAGTCAGCCCGGCAAGGACCATATGCTGTCAAAAATTGGATAACTACAGAGACTAAAAAAGAAATTTTAAACCACATGTCCTGAACGCGAAAAACGTGATACCACAGATAGGTTAAGTGTACTTTTCCCAAAATTAAAAGTTGCAAAACTTTAAAGGTCCAGTTTGGTTGGCCTGGCACTTTACGCCGTATCAATGGAGTTGACGGTCTAAAGCGATAGCAAGATGTCCATTTTAGTGGAGGCATACTAAAAAAGAGCGGCTAGGGTTTGATGAATCGGTTTCTGATTCGAAACTCTTGAAGGGAGAGCCATTTCAATTGCAGCCCTTCCTGTTTAGCCATATTAGGGGTGCGAGAATCATTCATTTTTAAATAGAAAGATTTTGAATTTGAGTTATTGTAAATACACCATATTTAGTATTTGTTAAAAAAATATTTATCATATAATAAATATTGCACTCACTTCAAATTTGTATTGGCCGGGCATTCGGGTATATTGTGATTTTAAATAACAGTAATTAACTAATTATCAAGCTTTACGCAAGTTGTTAAATACAAAATCACTACTTTACGAATAGATTGAGCATCTAACGTTTCGAGGACTGTTTGACTTCATCTATGGGAAGAGTAATTGTTTGATACACAAGTTATTATAAAAGCAAGTATGATATATAGATTCGTCCGCGCTCTTCCGATGCTTGGATTTGTTTCGTATTCTTAATTCGGAAAGGAATTGGGACATAC
>SOPF01026599.1:0-32358 GCA_012979155.1 Hypericum perforatum | reverse complement strand
CACACACACACAAAAACATCTTACGAGAATGACCAGAATGCTTAATCACTAAGAAATGATCAGCATAATTAATTAAGAAAGTAAAATCAAGTACAAAAAATTCATTTTTTAGGTAGTCCTTTTATGTCAAAATTTAAATAAATCTATAAAGCTTCGTTTGTAGAATTATCAGAATTTAAAATCAAGTTCTTTTCCTTGTAGATGGTAGCCATATCATTGATGAAATCTGATGTAATTTGTTACCACATTTAGACGGTCGGACCGAGCAGTTGTCGCGTATTCTAATTGATTCTAATTCAAATAAGTTTGATTATATTGATAATTTTTAAATCATTATATAATTCATTAATTTTTTGTTATAAAACATGTTAGTAAAATGAACTTTTCTAAAAAATATAATTTAATTAAATTTCGAAGACGCAAGAACCGAATTGTGTATTTGGCTATATAAGATCGATATGTAATTTACCTAAAATTTATAATGTTATCCTAAATAAAAGTTGATTAAACTATCATAGTACATTTGGTGTATGGGTCTGACATGCCGAGAATATGCGCATCCTCACGTGACACTATTTATTATTCGACCACAGGGATTGCCAAGATAACGTGGCAGATTCTCATCGGCAGGAAGTTTGCGCGTCCTCTGATACCCGCAGATAGTCGTGTGTCAGTGTCTCGCCCAACGAGTCCATGCCACATAGGCAAATTTGTAGCTTTTTTGAAATTTTTTTAAAATTCTAGAAGAAAAAAAATTTGAGAACTTTTTTAAAAATATTTTTATTTTTATACCATTTTGTTCGAATAAATTTTTTTAAAATTTTTAATAATTTTATAAAATTATTTGTATGTAATTATCCAATTTATGTGATTTTAATTGAGTTTAAAAATTTATGTATCCAAAATTCATATAGAATTCTATAAGTAGAAATTATTTTCATTTCGTTTTTTCTCATCCCTACTTACAAACTCTCTCTCATATTTTTATAATTCTCTCATATGGATTATTCTACCTTTAATTCAGGATCAAATAGTTAAGACGATTCTAATAGTGGTTATAAAAAAGGGCAAATTAATCCCTAGTCCCTGCTCTTTACATAATTTTCCTATCGGATCCCTTCTTTCTCATAAATAAGTAATTTGTCCCTGTTTTATTCAAAAATATTTATCTCGGGTCCCCACTGACCAAATCAGTCTTTTTTTTATTTTTTGTCATCTAAAATGATAAAAATACCCTAGCACAAAAAGACAAAAAAAATAAAAAATGAAAGGACATTCTCTCTCCTCGTCCAATCAGCCTCCCTCCTTCTCTCTCTGGCGGCGGCAGTCATGTCGAGGAAGAGACTACCGATTGGGACCCCCACGGGCTCTTTGCCGGTGTGTTGGTGCTGGTGAACCTATCTTCTCCGATCGACTCTCAATCACCCATCTTCTCCGATCTATCTCCTCCATCTTCGAGAGCTGACTTGACATCTCTGGCAAGTTCACACACCAGCTGACATGGACATGTCTATTGATGTCGTCCTTGAGTCGGGCTTGCTGGCCATCATCTCGAAAAGGGTTAGGTTGGCCTGAGCCCAGTTTAGCAAGGGCAACATCTGGTTGAGTAGGCTCGTTGTCAAGTCCCTTCTCGAAGCCAGTGCCTCATGGAATGCACTTTCCCCGTCTGGTGTCTCTGCCAACGACCTCGTGATGGATGCCGGCCACTAGGAGGCCTTCGAGTCCCTCCTGAACATGGGGGTCCAATCCAATCGGAGCTGGTCCTTGGGACGATAGCGAGGAGATCCAGGGAGAGAGGCGAGGGCAGTTACCTGAAGGATAGGGATGTAGCTGGTCAACACCGTGATGGCGAGAAGGAGAGCGTAAGGATTGTGTTAGGGTGGGGACTGTTCTGGGATGGTAGTTGGCGATGGCCGAGTTTCTTGAAGGGGCGGTCATGAATTTTTTGAAGAAAGAGAGAGAGAGGGATTTTTTGTTTTGTCTTTTGTGTAAGGGTATTTTTATCATTTTACATGACAAAAAAAAGAGTAATTTGGTCGGTGGGGACCCAAGACAAATATTTTTAAATAAAATAGGGACGAATTACTCATTAATGAAAAAGGAGGGACTCGATAGGAGAATTATGTAAAGACCAGGGACTACAGGGTAATTTGCCCTAAAACAATTATGCAAAACTATTTTCAATATTATCAAGTCGATGCCAAAGCCGATTTTTTGCGTTATGTGGATGCAAAGAAGAAGAAACAATAGGCAAATCGTGTTGAGGAGGAGCGCACAACACCACGCCGAATGCGTACTATTATGATCGGGGTGTTGGCGATGAGCGCTTGGTGAATGACTACTTTGTCGAGCAACCAACATATAATGATGATATATTCTGATATAGGTTTTACATGCGGAGACCTTTGTTTCTTTGTATTGTGGAGGCGGTGAGTGATATTGACCCATATTTTCAGTAAAGGAAGGATGCGATGGGTAAGTTGGACTGTTCACACTACAGAAATGTACTACAACAATGAGAGTACTCGTTTATACGATATCGGTTGATTCTGTAGATGAGTACTTGAGGATCGATGAAACAAAAATAAGGAAATTGTTAAAGAAGTTAGTAGGCATCATTGGATACTTTAGAGCGGAGTATCTGAGAAGACCTAGTAAAGCTGATCTAGCGAGACTACTTTGGGTTGGAGAACAACGTGGATTCCCATGTATGATTGGTAGTATCGATTGCATGCACTGGAAATGAAAGAATTGTCTAGCTGCATGAGCGAGCAGCATTTGGAGTCCTAGAAACTTGTTTTGTATTCATGAGAAATCCATATCTACTACGGGACCAACATCAAATGGAAAAAGTCATGAGGACATGTATCATATTGCATAGGGAAAAGTTCACTTTAATATCCTGTGGTTTTAGGTCGTGTCAACTAACTACCATGTGGTTTCAAATTGGTAAAATGGTCCTTGTTGATGTGCGTGTAAACAGACACACATCTACCTATGTTTTATGCATAATTTGTTCGTGTTTTGAGTTCATTTTGTCATGTGTCGTAGTAGATTTGATGCATTTTGTGTTTATGTTTAGGAGCGGGAGATCTATCAGAATTTGATTATTTTGTAGGTGCTTGGATAGTGGAGATGAAAATGACAAGGTGCGAGGAGAATGGTGAGCGGGACGAGAAATGGTGAGAACGCGAGAAGAGTTAACGAATAATGGTTTGGCTTAATCCTTCAACGTTTGTTAGAAAATGCATAACTTTCTCATACGAACTCCGAATTGAGTGATTCTAAGACAAGAAGATCGGTGACATCTTGATCTACAACTTTTGTGTTTTGGGTTTTGCAATTTGCGGAACGGATAAAGTGTCAAAGGCGAGTTGAAGATGGCTGCTGAGTTCTAGCGACCCGCTGGACTTGACCAGATCAAATTCCAGCGCCCCGCTGAGAATTCCAGCAACTCGCTGGGTTGGCCGAGAAAAGATTATTCAGCCTGTTTAGCTTAGTCTAGGTCTCTTTTTAGTTTGGTATCTTTGGCTAACCTATATAAGGGCTTGAAACTTAGGTTAGAGACATTCTTGGCCAGTTTTCACGCAAGAGTCATAGCTTTTAGGTTTTATTACTTTCTCTTTACTTCAAGGATTGTAATCAACGACTTGGATCTTCAATCAACGCGATATTTTCATACTTCATAATCAAGAGTTGTCTTTTCATTCAATTGCTTGATTATTTATTGTTTGATTGATTTATATCGTGTGCTTAGAATTGAGATTGACAACCTTAGTTCATAGCACAGACTGCATTCGCTTATTTTATTTCTTTTCATTTCGTTTTGTTTCTTTTGCTTAGATATTGTTGTTAGAGTTTAGGATTGACAAACCCTAGATTCAAATAACAATAGTAGGATTCATAGTTTTGAACCAACCAATCACTCAATTTTGACTGCTTAGATTAAGATTGAGAATTCATAATCCAGTACTTAGAGAATTGATCCATATGTCTCTGTGGAGACGATCTTACTTATCATTCTATTACTTGAGCGATCGTGTTCTCTTGCACGTGTTTTTAACCCAATATTTATCGCATTAAGTTTTTGGCGCCATTGCCGGGGACAGATTTGAATCAATCTGTCTTTAATATTGGATACAGTATTCTTGATTTTGAGACTAAGCATTATTTTTCTTTTTCTGTTCATCACTACACTTGATCTCCTTTGTTGAGTTTTGCAGTATAGTGAAAAGTGTAGGAGATGAACAACATGAGGAGACATACCCACCCTAGACTGACCGACCTTAGGTCCGGCTTTGCATATCCAACTATTGTAGCCATGACCAGGACCAATTACAAGTGGGAAGAGAGATCAGAAAAGAAGAAGGTTGCCAGTGTACAAGACAATGATGAGATTGTAGCCCTCCAAGCACAAATGGCAGTTCTTACACAGGTAATCCAGTCTGCATTCGCCACACGACCCATACCACCCTCTCAGGTTTATGACATCTGCACTAGCCCACATGGTACTAATACTTGCTCTCTCATTATTGAATCTGTTAATTATTTGGGTGATGCTAATAATGATCCATATTATGCTATGTATAACCCTGGTTAGAGAAACCACCCAAATTTTTCATGGAGAAACGATGCAGGTCAGCAGTTACCTCAATAATATGGACCAATACTGGGAGGTAGTAACGCTCAAAGTTTTTAGCACAACAGCATTTTCAGCAATATCAACAAAAGTGGCAACATCAAGTGCTATCCCATCAAGATCATCTAGGTGAAGATGAGTTGCAAAAGCAAGTGCTGAGCCATGAAGCCACACTTAAAAACTTGGAGGTACAAATTGGCCAGTTAGCAACACAACTCAACAAAAGACAGCTAGGCATACTTCTGAGCAACACTGAAGCCACTCCCACCAGACAGGAGCACTACAAGGCCATCATGACTCGGAGTGAGCTAGATTTGGGAAAGAATAGGGCAAATCCAGTGGTGAAACCTCTAGCACAGTAGGTGAATAAGGAGGACGAAGAGCTCAAAGTGACTCCAATATCAGTGAGAAAGACAAACATTGATGTGAACAAAAAGGAGCTGCAGTTTAAAGTCTATCATGATGAGGTTGTTTTCAATGTATTCGAAGCAGCTAAGTACACTACCACAGAAGATGACTATTATCAAACTAATATCATTGAGGAGTTAGTAATCGAGCACATTGACGAGACTGTTCCTAGAGATGAGCATAAAGTGATACAAGAAATTCAAGAAGGGGTGAATGAGCAAGAAATTCAGGAACAAGTATCATGGGTGCGAGCAACTAAACCATCAAAACCAAATGATCCACCATGGCCCAAGTTGAAACCATGCAACATCCTGCCACAAGACTTAGAGTGTAAACCACCACCATGTCACTTGAGGGTAGTAGTCGAAGTGAATGGTGAGCGTATAATGGTAAATTGGGACCCCCATATTGACCTACAAGGATCATGGGCAAAACTTAATGACCCAGGACCTTGGACAACCAGTCGAGACAAACTGCACTACAAATTCAGTCGAGTTTTCTTGCCTCCTCTCCCTCAATTTCAACCACCACCGCATCCTCAACTTTGAACAGGTGTTTTCGCTCCTTTTCTCTACTTTTGTCATGCATTTATGTTCTTGTTTTGTTTTTGTAGTTTGCATAGTATGCCACTTCACATTGAGGACAATGTGTTCTCTAAGTATGGAGTTGTACGCCGTGTGCATTGTGATGTTTTAGGAATTATTTCCTTTATTTTCTTTTGTTAACATACGCATGTGATCGAGTCTGTTATGTACGTGGCGTGTGTTTTTAATTAAAGTGATCGAGTCATCTGCAATTGATGAACTTACCTCCGAACTTGTGAACCTAGAATGGCTACTAAGTCTTATTGCTTAGTCAGGAATTGAACTTGAGTATCCGGAGCAGGATTGTGTAGGCTTAACACCCTTGGTTATTTAGGTTGATAGTTGCACTAGGTAGACCATGCTTGAGAGCTTGATGAGTGACCTTGTGAGGATTTATGCCGAAGGATGAGACTCCCATCTCTATTTTTTTCATGAGGTGCTTGCATGTTTTGGGCGATGAGAATAGTATATTAGCACTTGGCATGATTTCGTAGTGCGGGATGAGTTAGATATCGGGGGCCCTTTTGATTTTAAACCTAGGGCCTTAGAGCCAAGAACCCAATCTTTTCCGTTGCTTAACCCCATTGAGCCTGAGCTTATTTGTTCAATTATTATGTGCATACAACCTTACGAGCCAATATTTGACCTCCACCTACCATTAACTATCCAATCCGGGGGAATAGGACATCAATTTGTGGGATATTTTTGTAAGGGTACACTTGGTAGCTTAGCTGGGGGGTATTGAAGTTCATTTGGGTTTTGAAAAGGGTAGAATTGAGGCTAACAGTCAAAAGCTGGGACAAATTACCAATGAATGTGCGAGAATGCGTGAAAAGAAAAGAAAAACCACAAGGGAAGGAAGAATAAGAAAATGAAAAGTGTGGAAAGTGCGGAAAAGCAAAAGTAAAAAACCCAAAGAAAGTGGAAAGATGGAAGAAATGTGGTGAAAAGAGAAGAAAAGAAAGCACACAAATGAAAAGTCACTGATTTGTCCCGAGTGAATGTCTATAGGATGTGGGAACATTGGGTTGAGTGCTTAGTTGTTGTAGGGTGAGTTGCTTAGTGTAGCCGAGAGATAGATTTTTGATATAATCCTCGGATTGGGTGGCCTAGCCATTACCCAATAATTTATCCTCCCTACATTAAACCACATTACAACTCTATGAAAGTCCCTCTTGATTACGAGTCCTGCATTGCTTGAGAGAGTGTCAAGTGCGAAATATAATATTTTTAGACCCTGAGCATGTTTGCGAGTGATAGGTAGTTGACTACTCAACAAAAGTGAGCATAAAATAATCTTACCCACTGAGTGGTCAGTTATCGTGTATGGTCCGCTTAGTGCAAAATTCAGGCTAAATAGCTGAGGGTCTTGGGTTTACATGATTATTGTTCTTGGCACTTGAGTGAGATGAATGACTAGCGATCGGATGATGCATGTCGTGATTTGTTCCAAGTAAGGAGGAACTGTGAAGACGGTAGTTCTGATGCAACTTGCTTGAGGATAAGCAAGAACTTAAGTGTGGAGTTGTGATGTGCGTGTAAATGGACACACATCTTTCTATGTTTTGTGCATAATTTGTTCGTGTTTTGAGTTCATTTCGTTATGTGTCATAGTAGATTTGATGCATTTTGTGTTTATGTTTAGGAGCGGGAGATCTATCAGAATTTGATTGTTTTGTAGGTGCTTGGATAGTGGAGATGAAAATGACAAGGTGCAAGGAGAATGGTGAGCGGGATGAGAATTGATGAGAACGCGAGAAGAGTTAACGAATAATGGTTTGGCTCAATCCGTCGACGTTTGTTAGAAAATGCATAACTTTCCCATACAAACTCTGAATTAAGTGATTCCAAGATAAGAAGATCTGCGACATCTTGATCTACAACTTTCTTGTTTTTGGTTTTGCAATTTGCGGAACGGATAAGGCGAGTTGAAGATCGTTACTGAGTTCCAGCGACCCGCTAGACTTGACCAGATCGAATTCCAGCGCCCCGCTGAGAATTCTAGCAACTCGCTGGGTTGGCCGAGAAAAGATTATTCAGCCTGTTTAGCTTAGTCTAGGTCTCTTTTTAGTTGGGTATCTTTGGCTAACCTATATAAGGGCTTGAAACTTAGGTTAGAGACATTCTTGGCCAGTTTTCACGCAAAAGTCATAGCTTTTAGGTTTTATTACTTTCTCTTTACTTCAAGGATTGTAATCAACTATTTGGATCTTCAATCAACGCGGTATTTTCATACTTTGTAATCAAGAGTTGTCTTTTCATTCAATTGCTTGATTATTTATTGTTTGATTGATTTGTATCGTATGCTTAGAATTGAGATTGACAACCTTAGTTCATAGCACAGATTGCATCCGCTTATTTCATTTCGTTTCGTTTCGTTTCGTTTCATTTCGTTTCATTTCGTTTTGTTTCTTTTGCTTAGATATTGTTGTTAGGGTTTAGGATTGACAAACCCTAGATTCAAATAACAATAGTAGGATTCATAGTTTTGAACCAACCAATCACTCAATTTTGACTACTTAGGTTAAGATTGAGAATTCATAATCCAGTACTTAGAGAATTGATCCATCTGTCCCTGTGGAGACGATCTTACTTATCATTCTATTACTTGAGCGATCATGTTCTCTTGCACGTATTTTTAACCCAATATTTATCGCATCACTTGTGGTTTGGAAAAAAATTCGAGTAGGTCTTGGGCTGCTGCCCGTCCAAATGACATGGATTTCTCCGACGTGTCACATACGTGGATGTCTATGTAGGATTAGTTAGGATCCACATTGTAAATGGCTAATTATGTGTTTGGTCCTTATTTTTTAATTTTTTTGAATAAATCTTATTTTATTTAAATACCTCATTCATAATCTCTCTCCTATCCTTCTGCTCCATTTTCCTTTGCTCGTTCTCCTCTCCTCCATTTCCCATTACAGGAGAAGAACAAATCGGACTCCCTAGACCATCGCACTCCCCCACCTCTTCTTTGTTCCTCCTCTTCAAGCCTTCGTCTCCTTCAATCTTCCAGGCCATCGTATTTGGGACATCCACTTGCAAAGGTAAACCCTAAAATTCTACCTTGATTTTCCCCCATTTTTCAAATCTGCCTAATAGCTGCAACTGCTTTGTAGAATGAGTGCTAGCTAGTCCTCCGAATGCACATCAAGTAGGCTAGAGCCTACAAATGTTGCCAAGCTTTGTGGATGTGGCGTGCAATCGACCATCCAAATGGCTAGGATGCAAAACAACCCGGGAAGATGGTTTTTTGGTTGTGGATGATACTTCAAGAGTGGAAAAGAAATGTGTAATTTCTTTCAATGGTGTGATCCACCGACTTGTAAACGTGGGCTAGAGTTGGTGCCGTAGCTTTTGGAGTCGATAAAGCAAAAGAAAAAACACATCGAAGTCCTCTCCTTAACCATCGATGAACTACAAGTTGAAGTCCGAAAAGCAAAAGAGAATGTACGTGACATGGAGTTAGAATTACGCAAGAGTCGGTATTTAATGTGTATTATTGTAA
Organism: Hypericum perforatum; assembly: GCA_012979155.1. NCBI lineage: Eukaryota > Viridiplantae > Streptophyta > Magnoliopsida > Malpighiales > Hypericaceae > Hypericum > Hypericum perforatum. The sequence goes on along the minus strand of SOPF01026599.1, from coordinate 23,216 downwards.
TTGGTATGTTTTTTATTTGGATCACTACTATGTAACGTTAGTAATTCATGTAATTTTTGAGTATGTTGAATGGATGTAATGAAATTTTTGGGTATGTTGAATGCTTGGATGTAATGTAATTTTTGGGTATGTTGAATGTTTGGATGCAATTTTTGCGTTCGTTGACTTTGGTTGTTTGTTCAAAGATGTAATTTTTGTATGTTGAAAATCTTGGTCTTTAGTTGTTCATTCAAAGATGTAATAGTGCAAAAGTATTGCCGTTCCAAATATATGTTCATTCAAAGATGATGTCAAAACTTGAACATACATGGATGTAAGCCGAAAGTGTTGTCGAGCAACCTTCAACATAAGTATTCCAAGACACCTAACTTTCGACTATAGCAAATCCTACATAATCAACTTCAAGACATACATCAAAATGTCTTGACACAACTTCAAGACATATATCAAAAGGTCTTGACACAACTTCAAATTCAACTACCCAAAATGACTGATCCTACGGTAAATCCAGCAAAAGGTCTTCAACTTCTCAGCTACTTGTTTCGACTTGCAACCTGTGACTTAACGGTTTGTTGACTTCCTAATTCACTCTTCTTCTTCTGATTCTTCTTCTTTTGCTGATTCTGATACAAAAATTACAATTAGCAAGGAGTTAGCATACTTATATAATCACAAATAACTAGAATTACTTTAGATGTCTTGCTTGTGCTGGCTGAAGCTTCAGATTGTTGAGACTGCTTTAGTCGTTGTCTCCTTTGCCAAGGAGTTTCACCTGTAACAGCCGCAGTGCAACCTCTAACATTGTGGCCAACCCTTTTGCAGTTGCCACACTTTACTTGACCTCCAATTTGAGTTATTTTTTTCTTGTATTTTGCTTCATTGACTTGTCTTCTTCTCTTCTTCTTTGGATGGCCAGCTGGCTTCCTTACAAAAGGCGGGTAAACATCTACTTCTTCAGTTCTTGGCCACTCATCAGAGCTTGGAAGTGGAACTATAAAGTGCTTGTACACTTCCATGTAATTTTCTTTTGAATAACAACCATAGACAAATGTTTCCGGCTCCATTCGACCATCATAAATAGCCGCAATTGCGTGCTTACATAGAAGGCCACTCAAATCCCACATTCGATAGGTACATGACTTGGCATTTAGATCCACCACATTCGAACTCCCACCATCGTCTATCTCATACTTGTAATTCCCAGCCCTTGTTGCAAAACAGTTACTTGCAAGTAACTTATTGTGGTATAAAGTCTTCAAGATGTTAGGACATATGTTCCCACTATAAGATGCCATACTTGACTGCTTATCATGAATCTTTTTCATTAAGTTCCTCCGAATCCACTCTTACATACTCAGGATAGGTTTGTCTCTACCAGCCAAGATCAAGGAATTGAAAGACTCACTCAGGTTGTTCACGATCAGGTCTATCTTATAATGTGGGCTGAAATGACTCATGATCCAGCTTCGAGGGTCATTCTTCATCAAGAAGCTCACTGCTTCATCACCCATGGGAAGTTTCTTCATCTTGTCCATGTAATATTACCATTTTGGAAGACTTCCAGTACCCCCAGCAAGCCACAACAACTCCTTTCAAGTGATACATGGACCTTGTTACACTAACTATAAATTGATCAACTTTAGAAAGGATGGGAATGTTGGAACCTTAAACTCACGACCCTTGAATGTTCCTTTAAAATTCTCATATAAGTGCTTGACACATATACGATGCTCTACTCCAGGCATGTGTTGATTTATTGCTTCTTGAAGACCCTATAAGTAAACAATTCTCTAATTAATAGCACAAAATATTAAGCAGTTAAATAAGACAGCAAATAATATACATACCTTCTGTTTATCAGACATAAATACCATTCCGGTGTCACGTGGATGACCAAAGTCATCTAAGAGATTCTGCAGAAACCAGGTCCATGATGCTTTGTCTTCCGCATCAACCACAGCGACAGCCAACAGGTACAATGTATCATTTCCATCTTTCGCAACTGTAGATAGAAGTTGACCTCCTATGACACCTTTAAGAAAGCAACCATCCAAGCCAACAAATGGTCTAAGGCCCAAAAATAAAGCATGTTTTTGTGCTGCAAATCTTATGTACATATAGAGGAATTGAGGCACAGGTGGTAGTGGGATCAATGGAGGATGCTCAGCAATGGAATTTGTGTCCCTCTTCCAGCCTAGACTTCCATCTCTGGTACTTATCGTTACTCAACTTCCTTGATCATTATTCAGAATTACACTAGCGTAGTCCTGTAGCCTATAATACTGACTTGCAACCTCTCCTTGCATTCTTTTTTTGCAAGCCTCTTAGCTATGTATCATTGTTAAATTGACACTTTGGTTTGCAACCTCTTTTGGAAGGTCTTCAACATAGCAGATGCTTTCCAATCAGGATTGTCCCTAAAGTCCTCCATGAATTTGTCAACCAGAAACCTACAAAATAGTCACATAACATCAATACTATAAATCAAACTAAATAACCCAAACTAAACTAAATAACCCAAGTTAAACTAAATAACATACCTATCTGTCACGAGATGGTTGTTCCATTTTTTGGACACTTGTGGATTGGTTTCCATGTCTTGATTTGGAATACACCTTCATCATTGATCGCAGAGGCATGGATTCTAAATCCACACTTATTTGGGCATAGAGCGATCACTCTTTCCTTGGTATTATTTGCATATATATAGAGACAACCCTTATTTATGCTCCATTCCTTCAAAGCTGCCCTATAACTATCCACATCCTTGAACTTCATTCCATTTACTAAAATCAACTTGCCTACTTTATCAACTTCACCATTAAACTACGGATATTCATCACAACCTCATCATCTGAATCATGTATAATATCTAGTAACTTTGTATCACCCAAAATGATAGGATCAGCCATTTCGTCTTCATCACCTACAATAGCCCTGACCTTTGAAACAGCCTCAACTTCAACCTCATCTTCAATATCAGTATAAATATCATCTTCAACTTCTGGAATTGCTTCAACCACATCTTCTTCAGCAACCTCTTCTTCTTCAGCAACCTCTTCTTTAGCCTCAACCTCATCTAAATCATCATTTATATCCTCATTTTCATCTATATCCTCATCTTCATCTACATCCTCATCTTCATCATTCGGAACAAAGTCTTCATTATCTTCACTATCTTCGCTATCTTCATCTACATTCCCTCTATTGCTATTGTCCATAATTACAATGTCTTCATGATTGTCACTTCACTCCTTATTTAGAAATTCAGAAGATATTTGTTCATTTTCTAGACCTTTGTCCCTTCTTAAGGTAGCCTCAAGCCTCTACTTTAACGTTTTAAGGCTAGTAAGTACATAACCTTCTTCCACACCGAACACATCAGTCACAGGACAATTCTGTTGTTCCCTAACCATTTCCAGCACAGATTTGTCATCTAAGATTTCCACAAATTAGTGTAGGCAACGAAGCTTGTTTTAATTAATTCAAAGTTGGTTTGGTTTTGATCTGATTGTAAACGAACGAACAAACTGAATTAAGAACTAAACCTCTAATCTGCTCCTCACGAAGCACAACTAGAGGGTTGCTTGAGTCCACAAGTCGCCAACTAGGGCAAGTAACTCAGAATTCGTGCAAGTCCATGCACGTCTCATGCAAATCCATGCACGAAAAGGGTAAGCTCACTTACACTCGGATTTTTGGATTCAAATTCAATTGTCATTATTCCATTCAGAAATGATTACAAATAGAGGCATGAATCTGATCAAACATGAAGACACTAATAAATATGCCTTGCCGATCATGCATCCAACTTTAACCTCGTACAAGTATTGGCATTAATTGCCTTATTACATTCTCTAAATTCAAAGGAAAGGTCACGAACATAAATGAGTTCAAAAATAAATGAGTTCAACATAGAAATAAATGAAACTTAATGGAACAGAATGACATTAATGAGCAAGTTACGTCCATGCAGGCCATGCACACGTAAGATACTCAAGCTGGTCCATGCATCCTATGCCATCCTTCCCTTCTTGAGAAGATGCTAGTCCCGAGGAGCTAACTTGCTTGACAGAGGCAACGGATTGAAGAATGGTGTGAGATCCGCAATGTTGAAAGTCTTGCTAACGCCAAAATCATCAGGAAGATCCACCACATAGGCATTATCATTCACACGCCTCATAATCTTGAAAGGACCAAGCTTGCGGGCTTGTAGCTTGCCTCCCATATTGGATGGCATTCTCTCCTTCCTGAAGTGCACCATAACCTGTTCTCCGGGTTGAAAAATTTTCAACTTCCTATGGGCATCCTTTCTGAGTTCTCTTTTCCATATGTTTCCTCCAGCCTTTGTTTGACTGCGTCTAGCACTGATTGAACATGCTTAGCATAGGAGATGGCAGCTGCATTTGCCTTCGGAGGCCTTGGAACATTCGACACATCAACCAAATGATTCAGCACTTTAGTGTAGACCAAAGAGAATAGTGACTTCCCTGTGCTTTGATGTACCGCACCATTGTATGCAAACTCGGCAATGGGTAGAGCAAGGTCCCACTGGTGTTGCCTCTCATGACATAGACTCCTTAAAAGATTGCCAAGTGTGCGGTTGGTTGCTTCGATCTGGCCATCAGTTTGGGGATGTGTGGTTGTGCTAAACTTGAGGGTTGCATCGAACATCCTCCAAAGTATCTTCCAGAAGCTAGCTAGGAACTTGGTATCACGGTCAGACACAATGGACCTTGGCACTCCATGCAAGCGGACCACTTCCCTAAAGAAATGCTTAGCCACCGCGCTTGCATCATTCGTCTTCTTGCAAGGGATGAAGTATGCCATTTTTGACAACCTGTCAATAACAATATAAATTAAGTCGGCTCCCCGAGGGGTGCGTGGCAAACCTAGCATGAAGTCCATGCTTAGGTCTTCCCAAATGTTCTCTGGAATTGGCAAGGGCGTGTAGAGTCCCGTGTTGTTCGTGCTTCCCTTCGTCTCTTAGCAAACACGGCAGTATTCACAAAGTTTGCAACGTCCCTTGTCAATTTTGGCCAAAAGAATCTTTCCTCCAAGGCTGCCACAGTTTTGTCACGACCAAAGTGAGTTGAGAGTGCCTCTCCATGCATCTTCCACATAAGCTGCTCACGTAAAGAAGTTCTAGGAATACACAATATATTCCCCTTTATTAAAAATCCATCATGCACAAAATAGTCCTCGAAACTACGGCCATCTTTGCATTTCAAATACACTTCTCCAAAATCTTCATCTTTCTCATATTGCTCACGTAAACAATCAAAAGCCGTGATTAATCCCTTCAATTCAGTAAGCAATATCACCCTTCTACTTAATGCATCTGCCACCACATTCTGTTTTCCACTCTTATGCACTATTTTGAATGGAAACTTTTACAAAAATGTACTCCAACGTGCATGCATGGGGTTACTTAACTTAGACTGATCAAACAAGAATTTTAAGGCATGATGATCAGTATAAAGTACAAACTCCTTACCCACGAGGTAGTGTTCCCATGTCTTCAGAGTGCGAACAACAGCATAAAATTCTTTTTCATAAGTGGTCCACTTCTGCCTTGGCTCACTTAACTTTTTGCTGAAGTAAGCAAGCGGCTTCTTCTCTTGAGACAAGACAGCTCCAATCCCAAGTTCAGATGCATCAACTTCCACCTCGAACAATTTGGCAAAATCAGGAAGAGCTAGCACAGGACCTGAGCTTAACTTCTCTTTCAACATTTGAAATGATTGCTCAGCTTCTTCTTCCCATACAAACAGAGTAATCTTCTTTAGTAGATTCGTAAGAGGGGCTACAATCATGCTGAATTCTCTTATGAACCTCCTATAAAAGGTTGCCAATCCGAGGAAAATCCTGATCTGACTCACATTCATAGGTGTTGGCCAAGTACTAATAGCTTTAATTTTGGCTTGGTCAACTTGTATTCCTTCTTTTCCTACGATGAATCCTAAAAACAGAAGCTTATCCTTCCAAAAACAACACTTCTTCAAGTTTACGTACGGCTTGTTGTCTTGGAGAGCCTGGAACACGTCCTTCAGATGCAAGACATGATCTTCCTCGATCTTGCTATAGACTAGGATATCATCAAAGTACACCACCACAAAGGCATCAAGGAAAGGCTTTAGAACTTGATGCATTAATCGCATGAATGTGCTTAGAGCATTGGTGAGGCCAAATGGAATCACAAGCCATTCATATAAGCCGTCCTTCGTCTTGAATGCAATTTTCCATTCGTCCCCCAGTCTGATTCTAATCTAGTGGTATCTACTACGAAGATCAATCTTGGAGAAAATTGAGGCACCCCCGAAATTGTCCAGCATGTCGTTCAACCTTGGAATAGGGAAACGATACCCTATTGTGATTTTGTTTATGGCACAACTATTTATACACATCCTCCACGAGCTATCTTTCTTTGGCACAAGGAGAGCTGGAACACCATACGGGCTTAAGCTCTCTTGCACGTAGCCTTTGTACAAAAGATCTTGCACTTGCTCCCTTAAAATCTGGTTCTCCTTGGGGCTCATTCGGTAGTGTGGCAGGTTCGGAAGTGTAGCTCCAGGAACAAGATCTATCTAATGTTGAATATCATGCAAAGGTGGCAACCCATCAGGTAGGTCTTCCCTCACCACCTCTGGAAACAACTCAAATAGCCTTGCAATTTCAACAGGTAAAGGCTCTACTTCGTCTCTGTTAGCCACTAGGGTGTGCTTCATCACCAGGAAGTGACACCACTCCGTAGCATTCAGATCATCCACAAATTCACGAAAGAAGGTTACCATAGATATGATCTATATGGATTGATCAGATTGCACCCTCGTGTGCTTTGGCTTGCTTAGGAGTAATGTAAAGTGCTTGCTCCCCTTCTTGATATCATACGTATTCTCCCGACCTTTGTGAACAGCCTGGTTATCAAATTCCCATGGACATCCTAGCAATATGTGGCATACATCCATCTCAAGGACATCACAACTCACCTTATCCTGAAACTGTCCAATCTTAATTGGAACCGTACACTTAGAATTTACTTTGATTCCTCTACTAGAATGCAGCCATCCAATCGAATAGGGTGAAGGGTGTGGGATAACTTGCAATCCAAGCTTCTCCGCGATAGGTTTGCTAATAAAATTCTCCTGGCTCCCAATATTAATGATGACTTCGCACACTTGATCACCAACATAACAACGAGCGCGGAATAGATTATGCCTCTGAGATTCATCATTTTTGTTTGTGGTCAATGCCAGCCTTTGCAAGACACCACAATACTCATCTTCCTCTTCCAATAACTCGTGCTCTTCATCTCCACTCTCCTCAATAGGTGCGCACAAGTAAGCTCCTGAGGATTCTTCTTCCTTATCTTCTTTCTCCAAAACGTTGGTAAATTTCCTCTTTGGACAGTCACTGGACTTGTGCCCTAATTCATTGCCTTTGAAGTAACGAATGGTTGAAGATGTGGCAGCTTTCTTGCCTTTTCGTTGAACAATAAGAGGGGCAGATTTGTTCATAGAAGATCTTGACTCATTGGCTTGAGATGCAATCTTCTCCGCACCTCTTTTAGCAACAGTTGGCATTTAACCAGGCCTGGAATAACGAGAATAGGAAACTTTCTTTTTCTTCAAGGCAGCACCTATCTTCCTTGCCTTTGCACAAACATCATTGAAGAAAAGGAAAGTGTCAAACTCTAGTCTGCTTTTGATCTCATAGTGCAATCCATCCACATAACGTGAGATCATTTGATCTTCATTATCCTCAACATCATTCTGTACAGCCAACCTCATAAACTCAGAGGTGTATTCATCAACGGTACGATTGCCTTACGTGCATAACAAAAATTGTGAATACAATATCTGATGGTAATCAACTGGAAGGAATTGTTCCTGTAGTGCTTGTTCCATGCTAGGCCAGTCCCGGATAGGACGTTCTCCTCTCCTCCTTTGAGCCTCTTATTTCTTCCTCCACCACACAGTAGCACCTGATTCCAACTTAAAAGCTACGTAATTCACCTTCTGATATTTAGTAAGATCCATACAGTCGAAATACTTCTCCACCGAATCCATCCAATTGAGAAATCCTTCTACATCAGCATCACCTTGGAATTTCTCAATATTCATTTTGAACAGTAGGTCCACCCTTCTCACATATTCCTCCTCCTGAGCATCCCTCCTCGGATCTTCCCTCCTAGGCACTCTACTACCATCTCCATGTTCTCTTCCTCTCACTCCACGAGTTCCTCTACCCCCTCTCCTCATGTACAAAGTAGCATCAGAATCTCCATCAAACTCTTCCTCTTCATGTTCATTACATACCTCAGCTTGTGGGGGTCGCATCGCCAAATTTGCTAATTGCGTGCGAATCTCCAAGACGGCAGCCTCCAGGTTGGCAAATCTTTGCCTCATGTCCAGATTCTGATTATCAACAGGTTCGGCCATAGTGCAATGGTTTTTCGTGGAGCTAGGTTTGATAATAGGAACACAGATCAGGGGATCACGTAGTCCTGTGGATCGGCTCGTAGGTGGGGTCTCTCACAACTCTCTGCAGTTATAATGTTCTCTCACTCTCACTCTCACTCTCAATCTGAAAATTGAGAAGGATCTCACTCAAGCTCCGATGCCAAATAGCATAGGCAATGAAGCATGTTTTAATTAATTCAAAGTTGGTTTGGTTTCGATCTGATTGTAAACGAACGAACAAACTGAATTAAGAACTAAACCTTTAATCTGCTCCTCATGAAGCGCAACTAGAGGGTTGCTTGAGTCCACAAGCAGCCAACTAGGGCAAGTAACTCAGAATTCGTGCAAGTCCATGCACGTCTCATGCAAATCCATGCACGAAAAGGGTAAGCTCACTTACACTCAGATTTTTGGATTCAAATTCAATTGTCATTATTCCATTCAGAAATGTTTAGAAATAGAGGTGTGAATCTGATCGGACGTGAAGACACTAATGAATATGCCTTGCCGATCATGCATCCAACTTTAACCTTGTACATGTATTGGTATTAATTGCGTTATTACATTCTCTAAATTCAAAGAAAAGGTCACGAACATAAATGAGTTCGAAAATAAATGAGTTCAACACGGAAATAAATGAAACTTAATAGAACAAAATGACATTAATAAGCAAGTTACGTCCATGCAGGCTATGCACACATAAGATACTCAAACTGGTCCATGCGTCCTACGCCCCAAATCCTCCATCACCATTAACATCACCTTGCTTATACCATATTCATGCACTTCTCATTTTCAAGGTATGAATGTAGAAATTCTTCAGGCACCAAAAGCATATCAACGTCGAATCCAACTTCTGGCTGAAATGCATCACCTCCGACATATTTAGTTCCATCAACATCCCACCATCCACCATAATTATATCGGATGTCTATCAACTGGCTCATTTTCCACCTAAACCCTAAATCAAAACAATCATGCAAAACAGGAAATAAGACCCAAATCAGAAAAAAACTAAACCTTAACCCTAAACAGAACAAATAAAATCAAAAACCGAAAACCCAAATCCCAAAACTCTAAACGAGGGAGATGAGATAATTTACCTCGTGAGGAAACACCGAGGACGGACTGAATCGCCCAATGTAGGGTGAGGAGCAAAGAGAAACGAAGAGATGGAACGGAGAGTTTTGAGAGAGGTGGAACAAAGGAGGAGGAACGAAAGAGAGTAGGCAATTTTGGTAAAGGGAGATTTTTTTTGGTAGAACGGTAGAGGAAGATTGGGAGACGAAGAGGTGGAGAATGGAGAAGGTTTGGGTTTGAGCGGAGAGAGAAGATGGTATTAAAATAAGGGACCCTTAAAATAATGGGTTATTAAAAAAAATAAACAAATCGAAGACCAAATACGTAATTAGCCATGCATTCGTGAATTCTACACAGACATCCACGTATGCGCCACGTCGGAGAAATCCATGTCATTTGGACTGGCAGCGCTCCGGGACCTACTCGAAATTTTTTTTTCCAAACCACAAGGACCATTTTTACCTATTTGAAACTACACGGTAGTTAGTTGACACAGCCTGAAACCACAGGGTACTAAAGTGAAATTTTCTCTATTGCATAATATGGTAATGGAGGATGAACGAGAAACATATGGCCTTTGTTCACCGAAATTTTTTTTTAACAACATTCCCAGCAATAGCACTTGCGCCGCCAACACGAGTTTAGGTATTCAACGCATCTCATCCCTAGTAAGCTATATGAGGGCTAAGCTATATGAGGGCTGAAACAGATGTTCGCATTAGAGAAACTCACATTGGTCTAAGAGAGAATTTGATTGAGCATATTTAGAAAAAATTTAGTAGAAATAGTTAGTTATTATTATTTATATATTTCTTCAATTATGTTTAATTCCACATATTTGTAATTCAAAATATTTGTAAGTAATTTTGTATTTCAAAGAAATCTTATTTTGGTTGGTTCGAAATTATTATTAATATTTATAAATTCGTTCAAAAGAAACAGAGATGAGATGAAGTTGAGGTGAAATTACTGTAACGAACTTTCTACTATGAGGAAAAACAGAAGCTGCAACTCATGAACTAACATGAAGTCTCTGCTATGAAGAAAAAGAGAAAGGCAAGAGAATCCCTTCTTGGGATTCACCGTGGATGATCATAGTAATGCATTTACAAATTTTCGAACGGAATTATCCGAAGCTGCGGTATGAATATGATTCATAGGCAAGATCTTTCTAATGCTTGAATGTATTGATGAAAGAAAAAAAGAGGAATCTGCACGATAGTGGATACGATTTTTATTTTAACATTGACTCACATCAAATTCTAGATCTGTTGTAAAATTCAACTACATATGAAATTGATTTAAATTGTATATACAACATTGAAGTTTCATGCAAAAATTATCATTCGTAAAATGTTCAAGAGTCGTACCTCGCATGGTGAAAATTATCTGGAGTCAAGATAAAGCATAGATACGACTCGAAATTACGAAATACGTATCGAGCCTACCGTAGCACCTACATTCCTAATTCTCGACTACTACATGATCTACAACGGTTAGTTGAAAATTGAAGAACTGCTGGCTATGATAAAAAAAAATTGGAAAGACAGCGACCCATCAGAAAACTTTCCGGAGTTTAAGACATCACATGGAACAAGATGAGAAGAGAAATTGGTGAAAACGTCAATACAATGGAAGATGTGGCACAACAAAACAACACTCTAAAACTCTGCCTATGCTGCATGCACCTCCTCCGCGGCAGCTTCGAAGGTTTCGCCTGCCACAAGTTCAGGCACCTCATCGTTGTCCTCATCCTCCTGTGTTGTGACTGCAGCAGCACCAGCTCCCGGGGCCTGCCTCTGAATCTGCTCAGCCAACCTCTTCAGGTTGTCCAGGTTATCCGGCCCTGGATTTTCAAGTACAAACAACCCAATTTTGTAAAATAACTTGTCAAAATAATTATTCCCTAACAATTACAAGATCTGAACAACTTGTACACAGAAATAGAATGTTAAAGTACGTACCCAACTGCCCTAGAACGTGGGGAAGGATATCCTGCAATTCTGCAGAGAATAGAAAAAGAAACCATCTCAGAAAGAAATTCAAAGACACTCCTAAATAGAAAAGAAAACCCAAGAAAGAAGTTATCTCCAAATGTCGTTCGAAAGAAGTTAAATACGTACTCTTTGTTTGAGGAGAACCACTGACAACCCATGTATTGGCAGGAATGGAAGCTTGAACTGAAAGATTACAACAGCAAATTGTAATTACATAGATCAAACAATCTTTAAAAGTGATAAACATCAACAAATAATAAATAGATCCTACCTTTGGGGTTTATAAACTGAATAACGATGTCATCCTTGAATATATTGACTTCCTCAATAGCAGGAATACCATTTACTCCTATTTTCTTGAGGGTGCTCATGAGTCTTTTATCATCAGTGGTCGAAGTCTTGTGGATTGCCTTCTTCTTTCTGAAAACAGTAATAAACTATACAAATTTAGCAACAAAATAACCACACCATTCAAAAAGTCAAGAAGTTGAAAATGTAAAGGCTAAGCAACACCAAAAAAAAAAGTAACCAGTAACAAGTGTTCCGCCAATCATTACTCAAGAGCCAAAAGTTTTCTGGAAAGTGCACAAAATGGCACAACATTGCAATGCCATACCAAAAATTGGACCATCAACCAAATAAATAAGCATCCACCAAACAGTGTCCAACAGCTAAAGTGCAGCAAAACCCCATCTAGAATGCATATGTAGGGAAATTCATGCATAGAAACATTGTTGACCCATACAGACAATGTAATGCTAATACACCACAAAACCTGACACGTTGCCGAACAATTGAACACATAAACTATAAGCAATTAGCAAGAAACTTTCAGCACCTTCTCACGCTGCCCTTTCCACCGGTGCGAACCGCACCGGCCATCTTCATCAGCTTCTCCCGGTTCATCTGCATCAAGCACAAGCAAAATGAATCATAATAATCCACCAATCACTCGCTCAACCCGCTCCGCTCTAACACGAAAAAGCAAAAAAAACCTCCATTTAGACAGCAAAGCAATATGCACGCAACTACACGAATATTCGACGAGAAATGCAAACCATTAATCACCTCTAAATGTACAGTTCACAATCCACTTCTCACCAATCAACTATTAACCAAAAACTAATCGTATTCATCAAGCGTAGGATTGAAGAAACTAGCTAAACTAAAAGAAAAATGTCGTATTTTACGCCTTCAGCGAGAGCGATGATCAACAAATCACAATTAATATTTAACGGAGATTAAAAAGAAATTAAGATAGTTAATAGATGTGACAGTACGAGGAGGGCCCACCCTTACCGTGACAAGATGCTGGGCCGATACGGCGGCGTCGAGAGGGTGGGGTACGGTGCCGAAGAGGAGGAAACCTCGTGAAGGAAGGATGTTGCGGGGAAAAGTGAGGAACGAAATGGGATTTTGTTTTACAGCTAGGGTTTTTGGAGGAGGGAAGGATCTGGGTCGGGCTTTTAAGTATTGGGCCTAATGTGTTTCCATTGGGCTCAGTATCTTGCACTTAAGAGGGCCTTGCATTCTTCTGGAGCGTGATAAGGCACATAGGCTTGGAAAATGAGATGCTGTTGTCAAGGTAATAACGGGCCAGCATTCAGATGTCAGTGTCAGAATTTTTAAATATTTTGAGAAAATATATTTCCAATACTTGTAATTTTGCTTTTGAAGTAAATAATCAATTTGGTTAGGAAACATTCAAAATTAAGAAGACAAATGACTATGACATCACATGATCTTGAATTAGATATGATCAAATTAAATTTGACAATTGGGTATAAACATATTTCATATTACATTCTATGTTCATATAATAAAATATATTTACCGGTAATCCAAAGCTGAATCCTAATATAAAAACAACCGAATCCGTATTCAGCAAATAACCGAGAACAGATATTTTGGAATATAAAAATATCTAAATCTAATTCAAAAATATACGGATATCAAATGTCAAATAAATAAATAAATAATTCCGACGCTGCATTCAAATGCAAAGTTAAATAGTGTAAAGTTAACAATAAACTAAGGGCAAATTATCCTTTAGTACTTGGATTTAACATAATTCTCCTATCGAGTCCCTCATTTCTCATAAATAAGTAATTCATCCATGTTTTATGAGAAAATGTTTGTTTGAAATCCCCACGGACCAAATCATCCTCGTTATTCATTTTTTTGACATGTGAAATGATATTTTTACCCTTTACAAAAAGACAAAAGAGTCATTATTTTGTCTTTTTGTGAAAGGGTAAAATAGTTATTTCACATGTCAAAAATTAAAAAAAAAAACTGATTTGGTCGGTAGGGACTCGAGACCAATATTTTTTTCAAAATACAAGGACTACTAAATAGTTTATGAAAAAAAAAAGACCCAATAGAAAAATTATGTTGACAACAAAACTAGGGGTTAATTTGCCCGTAAACTAAACAATGAAAATGTAATTTGCAAGGCCAACAACTGAACAGACAACACCATTCAGATATTTTGTTTATCCCGCGCCAACCTTGGCTTGCTCTGCCCATCCCATTCCCAACGATGAACCTCCTCGCAAACCGGTCCCTAATTTACTGCGCCCTCAACCGCGGTAATAGATAATTTATTGATGCTCATTCTCAAAATTTACAGAAGCTCCGCCGTCTAATTTTACCTCGCAATTGTTTTTCCTTGTGCAGCCGCGAAGGCGCCGATCCGAAAGCGGTTGCCGTTACCCATCGACAGTACCAACAGCAAAAGCAGCGCCGTTTTTTCGGTTATGCCCCTCCTGCTTAGCTCCGTTCCAGGTAACAGATATTTGCTCTCTTTTTTGGGTGTATGATGATAATCTTTGTCGTGTCCCCGGGGGGCAAATTTGGTATTTTACACCAGCTTCGGTTCCTAGGAAACGCGTCGCCTATTAGTCTGAATGTTGTTTGTAGGCAACCATTAATACCAGCTCATGTTCTGTTACAATCCAACTTCAAGCAATGTTTTAACTATGACAACCAGTTCCGGGATTTACAGGAACTACTATGAAGCAGTATCTATCTAGCTGTTGTTGCGATTACCACACCGCTACTTGCCAGTGTGGTGGGTTGGTTGGTTTATAAGTGTGGAAGATCTACCTACTCATTGCCTTAAGTTTTTTAGTGTGAAATGGAAGTTCGCATATGGTATCAGAGCCGAGGACTCTTGTGAGATCTGTGGCCCATTGTTGACCCCCATGTCATGACATGTTGGCAACGTGGAAAAGCCTGTGCAAACTTAGGTCTGATGGACTTTGTTGAAGGGGGCGTGTTGAGATTACTGCATTGCTTGTTGCAAATGTGGTGGGCTGGTTAGGTTCGATCATTGATGTAGCTCGCTTATGTGAATTTTGTCTGATCCGTGTCTTTTCAGTTGCGAATTTGGCCATTGTTCATGCAGCGAAAGCAATACCCTCTAAGCAACTCTTGGTGAGTTGAGATACTTTCACTTTGTCAGCGTTGCCACGCCCACGCTTGGTACGGTGTTATAGGTGCAATGTTGCCGTTTGATTCAGGCAGATGCTGCGTATAGTGTTTATACTTTGGCTGATGGGAGCTTCGGGGATTGGTTCGGTGGGCTCCTCTATTCAGCTGGACAACAGGCTAATGTGGCAGTTCAAGACGAATTATCCGCTCTTAGTTTAACCAGGTCCGTTATGTGGTAATTTACTTATTTGTGTTCTGATCTTGGAAGCTGTTCCGCAGTTGTGCCATGAGAAACGGGACTTGTCTATTTACTTTATTTCATTGGAATTTTCAGTTTAGCGGTTATATTCGGAGCTGGACTTGTAACTAGCCTTTCTCCTTGTACCTTGAGTGTTTTACCTTTGACCCTTGGGTACATAGGTAAGCAGGTGAAATTTCATACCGGGTTAGTGGACTCAACTTCTTGACCAATTATCATCATTGCTATGGTCTTTGTGGTTGTAGGAGCATTTGGCTCCGGGAAATCCAGAGCAGAGGTACGACACATTTCCTTTTATCTTTAAGAATATTCTATGTTCTGATTAATTATTCTTGCGGTTAGAATGATGAATATGTTGTCTGAAATAGTTGATTTTATGTTTCTCAGGTCGTTGGTGATTCTATTGCTTTCGCCTTAGGATTGGCTACCACGTTAGCACTTCTGGGTGTAGCAGCCTCATTCGCAGGGAAAGCATATGGACAGATAGGCCAGGGATTGCCTTTGGCTGCTTCAGGTTTAGCAGTTGTTATGGGTCTAAATCTCCTTGAGGTGCAGATAAAATGATTTTATCAGTTGATTTCTGCCATAGTCTTGGTTTTTCGGTCCTAAGATCCATTTTTGACATGTTTTTGGAATCGTCTTCTATGCCTGCTTGCAGATAATAGAATTGCAACTCCCTTCCTTTTTCGATAACTTTGATCCCCGTGCTGCCGCTTCCAACTTTCCATCAAGTAATCCACCTTTACTAGCTCAATTGGTTCATGCCCGTTACACAGATCCCGTGTTTGTATCCTCCATTTTTACGCTAACCAGATATATTATGGTTAATCTAGGTGTGCAAGCTTATTTAGCAGGGCTTACATTTGCACTAGCTGCCTCACCTTGCAGCACACCTGTACTGGCCACGTTGCTGGGATATGTAGCTGCATCTAAGGTATTCTGAACTGATTTAATGATTTACGGTTGCACGATATATTCATGGTCTTGACTTGCTTTTACCAGGACCCTATTGTGGGTGGGAGCTTACTTCTGTCATACACCACTGGTTACATTGCCCCGCTTCTCCTTGCTGCGTCTTTTGCTGGAGCATTACAGGTATTGCTCCTCTCTGCCTTCCACAACCTTGTACCTTTCTGGGGACCCGATAATCGGGGTGTTAGATTAACATCTTACTCAGTCAATCAATTACTACAGTTTGCGTTATGTTTCATTTCTGTTTGCCATCTTACAACTTTCAACAACCGCAGAGCCTGCTTTCGTTCCGCAAGTTCTCGGCCTGGATCAATCCCATGAGGTATATGCCATAGATGCTGCTTATGTAGTGTCTTCTTCTCTGTCCTCACGAGAGCTCAAACCAAGTTCTGAAGTGTTGATTCGCTTGCATTTCAGTGGCGCGCTTCTGTTAGGAGGAGGTGTCTACACTTTCTTGGACAGGCTCTTCCCGCCCACAATGTCCATGTAGATTTCCAGCCCTCGGTATCACGGACTAAAACTTTCCCTCGCAAGTGGTCCTCAAGCTCTCGTAGCCTAAGTAAGTCGTTTCCATTCCGATACTTTCTACTTAACCCGAAAGAAGTGGCAGTGACATTAGGCTCCGCAACTGTTATGTACAGGAACCCATCTTACTGTAAATGGGATTATACGTAAATTTCTACTTGGTTATTAACAAAATTATTCACTTGAAGCTCGTGTAAAAGGACTTTATTTGATTTGAATGCTTCTGTTAATGGGACATAGTCCTATTTGTATTTTGGCCTCTACTGTTTCATCTCATCAACCACATTGATGTGCGCATAAATAGAAAGCAGTCAAACTTGTAAATGACATAGTTTATTTGATGGTTAAGACTTTACTGTTCTTTAGATTTATGTCTTACCCAATGCACTTCCTCTCTTATATGTTTTAAATTCACATTGTTTACCATGCTTCTGTTAATGGTACATAGTTCTATTTGTATTTTGGCCTCTACTTTTTCATCTCATCAACCACATTGATGTACGCATAAATAGAAAGCAGTTAAACTTGTAAATGTCTTACTTTATTTGATGGTTAAGATTTTACTGCTCTTTAGATTTATGTCTTACCCAATGCACTTCCTCTCTTATATGTTTTAAATTCACATTGTTTACCATTTTATGTTATGTCTTGGTATATGGGTAACGTAGCAAAATTGTTCAGCGTGCATGGATGGTAGTTGTATTAAATAATTGCCTGTAATTAAGTCGATGTTTTTTTTTGTTGGAAGTTCTGACCATTCAGTTCATGATTCGGTGTGTTGTTGTTTTTTTGGTTAGATGAATCTTCCACTAATGTTTTTTTATGTTTGTAAAGTTTGAATCACTGCATGTTTAATCTAAATTCATGTCTAAAATTCCGAAAAGAGGGTTACATTTTACTTATCGAAAGTTCAATAGCCTAGAAATAAAACCCAACACACCCCATACATAATTAAACGCCTAGTTTTTAGGGCTTGGCACGCTCCAATTGCTTCACTGGAAGAAGAAAAAAGACCATCAATCAAGAAAAAGAAATCAGAGATTGAAAAAAATTAATGTACCCAACGAATATCCACGGTAGATAAGACCATCCGCTGTAGCATTTTTGTTTCAACCCACAGCATGTCTATCTCTGGAATATTTAATTAATTTTTTACCCATCTACTTTAACACTTCTCATTACACTCAATTTTTTACCTACACTAATATCTCCACCTCAACTTATCATCAATCAATAAACAATTAATATATTTATCATCCATATCATCAACCAAATTAACTTTAATTTTGTTAATTCACATATTAATATTTGTTAATATAAATTTGGATCCATGGTAGTAAAAATAAGATAGAAATTTGGTTTTGGTGTGAAGTTGTAAGTTGAAATATGTGGTTTAGGGAGCTAAAAAAAATTATTATTCTCTTTTTATTTATTTTTGTAAAATTCAATAGATAATTGCAAATCTTTAACTATCTCAAATCTTATCTTTAAAAATAGGGTTTGGATCTCGTGTAGGATGTTTAACTTCTCTTACCTCCCCTTCTTTTTTTCCTTTTTTTTTTGTTAGAGCCGTCACCACCACCCCTTCATCCATTAATGTTTTATCTCTCATCCATTACCCTCTTTTCTTTTTTTTCTCTCGCTTAAAATAAATAAAAAAGAAGTGGAAATAGAAAACTCAAATTTGGTAATTTTTTGGTCATATCTAAAATGAATGGAATATTTTTCGGAGAGATTTAACATGTGTTCACCTAGTTAGGGTTTTCAATTCGAACTAAGGGCGGTTTGTTGGACGATGGTAGTTAAGAAGGGATCGGATGTTGAGGCACCAGAACTTGGACAGTCTTCGGCGACGGTAAGGCAGTTTCACAAAGAGGAAGCGAAGCCGGTAGAAGAACGATTGTTTCAAGAAGAAGTTGTTCTTGGTTTAGATAGTTTTTTATTTTGTTTTTCGATGGTTTACTGTGTTTGTGTTCGATGGTTTGATGTTGTGCAATCCAATGGTTTATGTAACAATTTTTTTAATTAAGAGTTTACCATCGAATCACTACATGCAAACTATCGAACCACTGCATACAAACCATCGAATCACTGCAAACCAACCTTCCAATGGTTTATGTAACAACTTTTTTCAATTAAGAGTTTACCATTGAATCACTACATATAAACCATCGAACCACTGCATACCAACCATTGCATCACTGCATACAAATAATCAAATCACTGCATACAAACCATTGAATCACAATATATAAACCATCGAATCATAATATACAAACCATTGAATCGGACATGCCAAACCTTCAAATCACTGCATACAAACCATTGAATCACTATATACACACCATCGAATAAAAATATACAAACCATCGAATCACTGCATACAAACTATCGAACCACAATATATAAACCATCGAATGATAATATATAAACTATTGAATCGGACATGCCAAACCATTGAATCAGACATTTTATACTATCGAATCATGCATATCATACCATCGAAACAGACATACATACAAACCATCGAATCAGTGCATATCAACCATCAAATCACTACGACAGACCATCGAATCCGCGTGTACAGTACCGTACTGGACACGTGAGTCCTGCACCAGAGCTAAACCCTTAAAAATATTGTGAACGAATAATATTATGACAAATATACAAAGTAGGAAAAAATTAAATTAGAAAAACCAAAAAAAATCCATAGCCATTTCCCACCCCGGGCCCCACTCAACCCACCATTTTCTTCGAGCGGAACTCCATCTTCGACCGCCTGCAGGTCCTGCAAAAAAAATTTCTCCCTGGCGCGTGTTGTCCATGTGCTCCATCCCGAGATGCACCCGGACACTGCTGCGTGCAGTCTAAGTTTACTGTAAAAAAAAAGTTATCGCTTCTTCACCAAATAAATCAACTATTCAATATCTTACTTTGATTAAAAAAAATCATAAAAATATATTTTTTAACAACCATAACATTCAGACTATATAGAAATGTATATATTCTACTTAAAACTTTAAAATAGTGAGTAGGTGAATCTTTTCATCTTACAAATTAACTCATCCTAATTACAACTGCTTATATGGGACACTCTCCAACACGCTTTTTCAAACAACGTTCACTAGGCTGAAATTTGTACGAAACTAATTAGCCTCTCGTACTTTCAAATGGAAATCGTAAGAGCTCATGAGTTCATTAGAGTAATTGACTCTGAAACTAATTATCTCGTACTTTCAAACAAAATAGTGCGAACATATTAACTCATAGAGTCATTAGAATAATTGGTTATGATATCAAATAGAATATACAAAAGATAAACCCAGCAGCAGGGTAACCTTTCCACCAAAATTAGTTATGATAAGCCCACTACAATCACCAATTTCTCGAATAGCTTCGAGATAAAGAACCAATTCTTATTTACTTTGATCCCACATTGAGTTAGAGCAAACTAATCATTCCCAACAAGGTATATAATAATAGTGTTATGTAAAAGATATAATCACACCTATAATTTGATCAAATGTTTTAAGTCGAATTTTGTGAATACAAGGTTGATAAAAGAGAGAATTGTTCTTAATAAACAGATCTAATCCGTGGAACAGAAGGAACTCCTGAACAAAGTTGCTGCTACTACCTGTTTCTTCCATCGTTGAACTGACTAGTCCCTATTTGAGACTGCAATCTTGTAGTTATAAGATGTGAACTCCACCTTTCACCCTGCAAGGGAGAGAGACAAACCCATGCTGGTCTTGTTCGAAGTGGATGATACTTCGCTCTGGCCCGAGGGGCGTTCGAGGAGCATCGGATCTGCAGCATCGTCAAAGTAGAGCACCAGAGACGAGGTGTCAGCAGGGGGCTGTCTCGCAGGGCGTTCCTGTAACATTGTCATGTCAGTATAGAAGCATTGACCACAAATGTTTCGAGGCACGTACATTACTTACCAACGGTGAGAAATCAATCCTTCCGGCGTTTCGAACTCGTGCCAGAGATCCTAGCATTCGATCAAGGTCAAGCATCGGCCGGACAGATGTGCCGGGTATATCTGACTTAAATAAACACGGATGAGATAATGTGTGCTAACGAATCGCAACAACGTAAGTTTCAAAACTTACACAATGGTAGAAGAACATCTTTTGCGTCGGGATGCTCCCACTCCATTGTGTCCCAGGTCTCTTTTGGATACATGATGATTGTCTTGAGAGAAGGAGGATTCGTGGGCTGTCCATTTTCGAGCAAGGGGAGGCCGAGAGGGAGCCTATTTAGCTGCTTACATTCCGAGACAAAGATCTCTTGGATGGAATTGCAGATCATTTTTCCGGGGCAAATTCTCTTAAGTTCAGGTAGAGAAGCCAATTTCAAAACTTGCAACACCGGGAAGCTGAGAGCTGTACTCGGTGAACTATTTTGATCTTCCTCTTCGTTGTCTGACGCTATGATCTCCTCCATACTCTTACAGTTTGCAACTACAATCTCCACCAGGTTTCGGAGCTTCGGCGCCAAGCTCGCGGGGATGAGGCTTTTCATGCTCGGACAATCAAAAAGTTCCAAGCGTTCGAGGCGGGAAAACGTTCCAACTGGCAATACCAGTGGATTGCTGCCTGCTCTCTCGATGAGGACTCGTAGGTTCTCTAATTTTACTAGTCGTAGAACCTCAACAGACTCGAACACGTCTGTTGACAGCCGAGGAAATGAAACTAAGTACTCTAGACCGTCACAGTCATTGATCTCACAGAATTTCAGATCGGTAGAGCTTCCGGAAAGAGCTGCATTGCATAAGCTTGTCACATCGTCGCATTGCAGGATGTACAACATCTGCAGGTGCTTAGGAACTGTGACAAGGTCTCCTTTGTCACCAATTTTGCAATTTTTGAGCAGCATTTGTTTACCTAATTCAGAAGCATCCGGGATAAATGCAAAGAAGTTGTCGTCGTCGTCTCCAGAAAAAAGATCATAATTCAATGGTACTTCCCTCGTTTCGAATTCAGACTCCAACAAGGAAAGTCCCCGAGAAATGCACTTTGACATGTCACGGGGCTCTCGGAAGTGACATCGAAGATACTCTAACCTCTTGAAGTAGAACAAGTCTTCACCTTTCAGTGACTGGCTAAGCATGAGAGACTGCAGATCGCATAGCTTAGGCAGGAACTCTGATGGAAGCTCCTTTATTTTAGTACCGAAGAGATCGAGGTAATTGATGCGGGTTAAGAATTCCAGGCCTCGAGGCACTTCGTCCACTCTAGTATAGCTGATATCCAACTTGGTAAGGGCTTTGAGCTTTTCCAATGATGGAACATACCATAAATCCTTGCATCCACCAAGCAGAAGTGAAGCTAGACAAACCAGATTTGAGACAGAACAAGGCAACATCTTGATTGCTGTCTGAGAAAGATCAAGAACCGTGAGCCCGCTTAGTTGCTTGAGGAAATTACTCTCTATGAACATCAGATTCTTGTTTCGGCACAGCAATAGAGTCGAAAGGTTGGGACACTTTGGCGACCAGGAGGACGAGATTTCTCTGATGTCATTGTCCATAAGCGAAACTCTTTCGAGATCAGCTTTCCAATGACTTGTGTCGGGAACTCGTCGCAACTTCTTTCCAGCTACAACCATGAACTTTTGAGTCTCTTTGATCACTTTTAAAGCCATATCGCGGGTCAGCTCGTTCATTTCAACATACCTGCAGTTCCCTCTTCTGGTACTACCTTCCAACATGGACGCATTCTGTAGCTTATTGAGCATGGAATGGCCCTTGTCAAAAGCGGCCTGTCTGCTCTGCCCGTCGATTATCCCCTCATCGATCAAATAATCGATCAAGTCCTCCCTTTTGATCTTGCTGCCATGCGGAAACAGAGCACAGTACAAGAAACACAGCCGTAATCTTGGATCTCTTAACCGTGTATAACTAATCTGTAACGTTGCAAGAACCTCATCTTCCTCTCCCCCGACCACGACATTTGTTTCCTTCATTTCCTCCAAAACGTTCCTCCAATCTCTCAAATCGACAGTTCCCATCAGACTTCCAGCAACTGTAACAAGTCGAAGCGGCAGACCGTTGCATCTCCTGGCCACGGTTCTAGCAATCACTTTAACCTCTGGAGGAAGATCTCCATAATTCCCCAGCTTTTCAGAGAACAAGCTCCAAGCTTCTACTTCGGAGAGACGCTCTAGCCTAATACTCGTATTCTCGCAACACATCATTCTACATATCTCGAAAGATCGAGTTGTTAGGATCATCTTGCAGCCTGCTGCAATAGGTATCCCAACATCCTCGGGTGTGAAATGATTCCAGAGTTTGTCGAAAATCAACAAAAACTTCGGCCACTTGACCAACGATCGCCGAAGCGAAGCAGCCCTTCTCATCAAATCGTTTTCGCCAGAAAGATCCAAACGGATAGTCTTGGCGATCTCACCCTGCAACTTATAAATGCTGAAATCTTTTGGAACGTTGATCCAACGGACGAAATTCTCCTGCCTTTCGAGAAG
>SOPF01026596.1:0-14986 GCA_012979155.1 Hypericum perforatum | reverse complement strand
ATTCAGGAGAATTATCCCTACTATGTATGTGTGTGTCCAAAATTTTCCGGCCCTATTTAAAATCAATCTTCTTTACGAGTACCGCGTGAACGTTTGAGCGAGCTATTTTGGTATATAGGGGCTTGCCTTGGTAGCCAAGAAAAATATATAGTCTATGTTTCTTTAGGGATGCCAAGAAATATATTATTGGTTCGGTCAAATCACATAAATTGATCGCTTCAACATAGCAAAGAAAGGAAATGATTTTTCATGACATTTATCAGCATAGGCCGTAGTTATAGTTTTAAAGTCGTAGCATTTACTGGGTATTCGTATGGACCAAGTCTACACTGTAAATATAAGTTATAACCAATGGTTTAAAACTGGCCAGGAGACAGTATGATAAATCTTCATTTACCGGTTCACTCAATTAGGCTGCTCATCGAACAAGTATTTTTATACTATTAATTATAAAATAAGGTGAAATAAATTAAGTTTAGCACAAAAATGATGAAATACCAAATAAGTTCAAATACTACCAATTTTGATGGAAAATTTATTCAAACAATTTTTTTAAATAATTAAACAAATGTAGAAATACATGAAAATGATGATACACTTTTTTCTTACAAAGTAGTCATATTTACTTAAATTAGTTGACATATTATGAGAGTGATTAGAAAAGATAAGTTTATTGTGATCAAAATGTGATGAGTGTGGACATGAATGTGTTTGTTTTAAATCAGATATAATTAAAAATACTATTTTTTTGATTTAGACAAATTAAGTATAACTAAATGATCTAACTAAATTTAAAGTCGTTGAATCCTTATCCGAATTTTAATCAAAAATTGATCTTGAGTACTGGTTAAACTTTCTATTAGAAAACGAATTTGAAAATTTTGACCCAACGATATTTTTTTGGTCGTAAAATTTGAAACATTTCCTCCAACACATATAACCGTATGTGACTAGTCTAATTAGCCAATGTTACGCCGCGTGTGGATCAATTCAACCGTTAGCGGTTCAACCTTCAAACCCCAAAATACATCAACCGGTCAAAACTAAAGAATATTATAAACTAGTACGCCCAAGATTTAGTCACCGGTCAACCACAACATCAAACATTAGAATCTTGATTATTTTGTCTCTATAAATACTAGCTTCCTCTTCGTATAGTTGCACCATCCACCAACAACCCAACTGATCCCTCTTCAAACTAAAACACAATATTATAAGCCAGCAAAGATCCTAACTAAGCATATCTAGAGACAAAAGGTGTTGGAGCAGAAAATTATCTTTCGCAAACCAGTCTTCAAAGTTCGTTTTCTTACATTCTCGCAGTTTTATCCGAGGATAACTATGAGTATGAGCTTGTCTATGGGGAGAAGCGTGTTCATCAAAGTCCTACTTGTTCTGAGCATTGTCTTGATATCTATACAACTTGGGACCTCTCGGCCACTGGTTGGAGAATTCCTACAACAGCAAGGGATATTGCTTCAGTCCCTACCGAAAGGTCCAACACCCCCCAGTAGTTCTAGCCCATGCACTAACATACCTGGAGGATCAACCTCCGGCACTTGCTCGTAATGGGACGGTCCCTCCACAACACTTCCCTGACCCTTGGAGTCGGGGTCAGAGGCGACATTCTTAACTATACACTAAAGTATGATACCTAGACATTGTATAGATGAAGAATAGGTAAACTAATAATTGTTAATGATGTTCGATTGTTATCATTTGAACGGATTCATTAGAATGTTATAGCCCTTTTTCATGACAAATATTTGGATAACACAGGTATAAATCCGCACAATTCACAATTACGATACACTGGTAAACTAGCGAGCATTTAATAGCCTTTGAACAAATACGATTGGCTACTCCACGACCCGAGCTAAGAACAACATAAGTATAAAGATAGACAAACCTGTACATGCGGGGACCTAATGGATGCTTGCCAAGAATGGTGTAAATTGTAATTACAACAGGTAGTTGTGTCTACAACCGGACGGTGCATATAACTGCAGTTTTGAAATCCAATGAATCCGGTAGCGGTGTCTTGCTAAGAATCGATCTCCATGTCTTCTTCCTCGGGTTATAAATCTGGACAAGAAGCGAAGGTCTCTTCTGTTGCCTTGGCCTCTGTAATTCTGTCGGGTGACCTCCTTTAAGCATAGTGAATACATACAGCTCCCCGTCCAACCCCGTAAAACCATTTGAAGAGTTGAAAAATGGTCTCTTGGGTACACTGGACTCCTTTTGCCATAAATTTAGAGCCATGTCGTACCTGCAACTCGAAGATTACCGGTAAGAAAACTGCATCAGAACAAACTACGCATGTACTGAGTCTCAGACAACCATGATCAAGGTTCCTAAAGTGAGAGATCCATTCCCGAACTGTTGTAGAAGCAGGGTACTGTCTCACCACAAATTTTGAACCCACCAACTTCTTCTGTGCTCAACCATCAAATATTATGGTTCTCAATAACTCTATACACAGTAGTAACGAAAAAAAAGAAGCCACCAAATTGCATTCTATCTGAACCTAGAATTCCTGATTCAACGACTCCTTCATACTTGTCCCCTAATAACGCTTCCATCAGAGAACTTAACGAGTCATCTCAAGGGTTCTTGCCACGAAACTATCAACACCTTGTACTACCAATAACTTCAATAATTCTTTTCAGGTATCTGTATGCCCGTGCACAAAAATAAAAGAAAGAAAGCCAATGACATTCAACTGATTGACCAGGTGGCTATCAAAAGCCTATTTTCTTTATCATCAAAGCGTTCCCTTTCAAAGGAGGAGAAAAAAGAAGAACCAAATGTGGGCAACACTTCCGAATTACAGATTGGAATCCCAAATGGAAGCAGCAGGATCCAAGCTCAACCTAAGTATCCTTTCCAAACAACACTTTGAAATGAGACAACGATCATCCACTACAACTTCATAATTACAAACTGTACCCAACATTTTAGCATAACCAAACTGAGGCACCAGAGCCAGTCGTGATTACTCGGACATTGAGAAATTAAACATAAAAAGCAACATAGTTGATGGTTACCAACCCTGGCAACAAGTGCTACATCCATAGAACTAAAAATCAGAAGACAAGGAACCTAGAATGTGTCAAAGTAGAACACCCAGGGCGGTGCCAGCCCAGCTGAAGCATCTTGAACGACATAAACACGACTACATAACAATGTAATTTGCAACAAGGCAAGGATCCTTACACTCTTAACCAACAAATACCAATCTCTATGTACACTTTCACCAATGCTCATCAATAATCAACAGATCATAGGACCAACCACAACAGAAGCACCATCCAAGGAACATAACGAGACGAACAAACTAATAGCTTGGAACGAGGCTCACCTGAAAATGTCGTAGTCTTCGAGCATAAACACGCTATCGTCCTCAACAACCGCAACCTTACCAAGGCGTGACCGCTCGCCAACTGACCACATATCCCCAACCTCCCTCCATTCCTCGTCTCCCCTCACGTCCATCACGACTGCGTCCCTGTAGTACTCGTCCACCGGGAACACCCCCGAGATGGTCCTGGATCCCCCGTACCCGCCCATCACCCAGAAATCCCTTTCCCCAACCGCCACCCCGACGCAGCCAGCCCGGTACTGCGGGAGCCCCTCCACAGCCTCCCACCGGCCCTCGAGGAGATGGAACCGCTCGGCAGACGCCAGACGGGTACCAGCGGCAGCGAAGAGCGCGTGGCGGGAGCCGCCCCCGGCGACAAGGATCTGGCCGAGGGAGGGGAAGGCGGCGCAGGCGAACGAGCCGCGGGGGGAGATCATCGGCGGGACCGGGGCCCACCGGGAGGTGAGGAAGCTGAAGCGGTGGGCTGCGGCGGTGGGGCAGGGGCGGTCGAGGGGGAACGAGCGCGTGTCGAAGAGGGAGCCGCCGATGACGTAGAGGTCGCGGCCGAGAGCGACGGAGGCGAAATTGGAGAGCGCGTAGACGTGGGGGCTGCAGGGAGCGCGTGGGAGTGAGGTCCACGCGAGGTTCTTGGGATCGAAGAGAATCGGCTGCGACAGGGAGGGATCCTCCGGGAAGATGCAGATGAGGTGGTCGGCGAGGCGCGTGCGGAGGGGGAGCGCCGAAGGGAGGAACGCCATCCACGCCTTGCAGGTGGGCCTCAGACGCGCGTGGTGCGCGTAGGGAACCATGCATAGGATCCGCGACCCTAAGTCGTCCGGAAGCCCCGGGATCAGAGCCTCCCCCGTGCTTCTGCCCATCTCTCTCTCTCTCTCTCTCTCTCTCTGTGATTACAACGCGAGGGTGATGAGTGTTCGTTAATTTCAACTTCGCCTTCGTCCAAATGTAAGTTGAATAATACTGATTCTAAGCTATGGATAAGGTTAACCGTAAACCATAATCTCTTAGATCAACGAATTGTTCGAGATCAAACTCGAAGACATGGATTGGGTCCTTGTAATGAATCGTGTAAAACCTATTAGGACTGTTTCTGTAATGGTTGGTGTACACAATTGTAATGGATCGTGTAAAACATAATAAGTTTAAATGATTTTACAATTTAATTTTAGGATAAAAGAAGTTAGATGAAATAATGTAATTAATTATGATTAAATAATTTGACTAATGAAGTAATTATGATTACTAGTTTCCATTACCAAATCTTGTGCCTTACAGACGACGATTGCCAGGAGAGATTTTGCTATTTAAAAGAAAAAAGTCGACCCGGTTAGTATTGAAAAAAATTGTTAAGATTAAGAATAGTTTTGTTTTTATCCCGAATACTTCAAATTTAAAAAGATGGGCAAGACTTTTTAATTTTTATACCCTCTCTCTTTCCGCTTAGGATATCCGCACATCGATCCCGGAAGAACCCTCTAGAGAATAAATAATTAATTTTTTTTAATACAGATTAACTTAACTTACTTTACTTAATTTTAGAGTGACACCTACATTTTTATCCATATTTATCTCTAACCAATAAAAAAATAATATTTTTCTCATTCGCATCATCAACTCAATTCACTCTAATTTCTCTTTTGATTCACATATTATCTAGTATTTCATAAATTTGCAAATTATTTATAAATCTTTGGTAATTTGTAATTAAAAAGTTACTTAAAAATAAAAAATTATAATTTCTCGAATAAAAATATTAGATAGAAGTAGATCAAGTTACAGAAAAAATACAAAATGAAAATTATAAATGCAGATAATGCAAATTATAAATTAGTTACAATCTCCAAATTTTTGTCAAATAGTTCAAATCAGATCATTTTTAGCGCGTTACGAACACTTCTATTGTGCAGTTCTTCCTTAGCATCCATATAACTAAATAAGTTGATAATTCGTTTAGTAGAGAACTTGATAAGTTGTCAATCATTTTTCCATGTCGCCTTGCATTGTTATTAAAAATTTTAGTCATATCATAATAACAAAAATATGTGTCTCGTTCATTTTCTACGATGTGCAATATTGTACAAATCATCATAATTTTTCCTATTTCATCATTGAACCAAAAAAGATATGGATATCTGATAAATGCAAAACGAACATGCAATACTCCAAATGCTCGCTCTACATTATTTCTATAAGTCTCTTGAGCTTGAGCAAATAACTTATGCTTTTGAATTGATGGATATGTAATTGACTTGTAAATACAACCCATGCATTATAAATCCTATATGTGAGATAAAACATTCATTTTTCGTACAAAATTAATAGTAGATAACGCTTCAACTCTTCATCTTAAGGGGAGAGGTGTTCTTTTGTATAGAGTGTATTCAATATGCTTAGATTCATATCCATTTATTTCATTCCAACCTTCTTTTTTGTTCTTTCCATTTTATTACATTTTTGTTTTTGCTCAACCTCTATTTTTTTATTATTTCAAGTTCTGTTTGCTCGATCATTTTCAATATTTGTATTTTTGTAGCAACTTCATCAACAACAACAACTTTATTCTTTTTTTAGCATCTTTTCTAATAGGACGTGAAATTGATGATGATCTGCTGATTGGAGTTTCTTGATTAGAGGGACTGAATAATCACCATCAATAATCGTTCGAGATCTCTTTGAACTTCCATAACTTTTCTCGTAATCCTGCTTAAACTTTGGAGGACAATAGATTGCATCGTTTTATACATTCAAATTTTATGTAGAATATTTACTCATAACTTCATCAAAGATAATCTAGTCAAAAAATTGACATTGGTTTTACATGCATACAATGATTGTGTATCTCGCTCAACGACAGTCATGCTCATTCAGTTTTATTTGATCCCAAGCGCTTCCTTGTATGTACCAATTCACTTTTTTACATTTTTATTTAGTTGTTTGTAATGACATTTTATTTATTCCATATTTTTTGGCCTATTTCTTGTGGTTTTCAACTTGAGTTTCATCTGATGAGGTACTCATGTGTGCCAAGGGTGAAGAATTTTTCTAATTTTTTTCTAATTTTACTATCTAAACTATAGAAGATATAAGATGACATTAGAGTTATGTCTTCTTTAACATTCCAACTAATGATCATCAATACAATTTTCATGTATTAGAACTTAAAAACGATTTGGAAAAAATTAGGAGAAATAAAAAGGGTGAGAGTTTGCAAACTCTTCAAAACTTTGAAAAGAATGATTGTAAAATGATCAAATTTTTTTTGAGAGTTAGGAATGTTTGGATCTATAGTAAGAAAAAGTAGATAGAAATTTTTAGATTATGTGTAATCATATGTTAACATTTGAAGTCTATTTATAGAGAGTAAAATAAATTATTATTCACATATTATTTAATTTTTTAAAAGTTACAGATAATTCTAAATTTTTTCCAACACAAACTCTATCTTAGAAAATTTATTTGGACGAATAATATTGTACTAAGTGTACGAAGTAACAATTAAAGTAAAAAAGACTTGCATGGACATATGAGCCAGAATGAGTATCCATCTCTGGCAATTTTTTTCTTTGCCCCATGTATTACACGTGCTCATCCCAAAGATGGGACATGGACGCCACTACGTCTCGTCTTAGTAGAAAGCTATTAAACTATGTCATTTTCACTTATTCTTATTCTTATGAAGCCTTTAAGCAAAATTTTCCATAGTTTGACATATTTTAGTAATGTGAATCATTCGGTTATTAAAACATGAATAACGAGTTATAAAAATTCTCAAAAGCGAAGGTTTGTTTTTATGGAACGAAAAAAAATGCATAAAGTATTCTAAGGGTGACATTTTAAAGAAGTCAAAAAAATATCTCACGTAGCATATATTTTTTAAGTATATTATATTAATAAAAAAATTATCAAAATTACAAATTTTTATCATAGCTATTGTACACTTATTACTACCTATAATCAGTCATCGCCTGAATCACTTGATATAACTTGATATGATATTTATTTTTTCGAGAGTATTTGTAAAACTATCTGCGTTGAAGAGGACAGTACGCCTTCGTCCGTGGCACATGCGATGCATGTATCAATTAGAGGCGAGGGCACACGCACATGCCTTTAAGTGTCGGAGAGGCGTTCGACGCCTTACCTACGTGGCATACACAAATTCGTCCGTTCTTATTCTTTGCTAATCTAATTTTTAAATTAATTATATAATTTTGGTAATTTTGTAATCTTGTAATTTGGCAAAAAAGTTGTGATTTATACAAACTACATACACGCGTTACCACACAAAAAAAAAAGATACATGGGTGACGGTGAACGAGACAGAAATAGTAAGAGTGGAAGCGCCCCAAAAAGCACAAGTGCAAATGTTCTAATAGACGTCATCGACCCATGAGTTCCTCCTCTCCAAGACTCCACTAGCTTTTAAGACTTCCTTAATAAAACCCAGTTCGTGACTCCTTCAATGTCTGTTGATTACCTCAGTTTTCGGTAATAAATTTTCTGGAATGATTTCACCTTTTTCCCTTGAGATTTCTAGTTATATTAGGTTAAGATTTTTTTAACTAAGAAAAAGTCGTTCATAATTAATCATCATTTTTACCATGCCAAAAAATACAGAATAGCGACTAGATGTTTGTTTTTATAACTACTCTGTATTGTTAATGTAGGCATTCGATATCTCAACTTCTATCACCTCTTTTATTCTCTAACTATTTCGAGAACTATTTTCTCTAGCCATTTGGTGTTCATTTTTTGTCTCATAAATATTAAAAATAGTACCCAGAACACATACCAACTTGTATTTGTTCAAAAGGTACATATCTTGTTGAGGTATCTAAAAAAAAACATATCGTGTCGAGGGTAGGATGCAAATTTTGGTTCTAGTTGTTGGTGGCCATTTTTTTTAAAATAAAAACAAATGCCTATAGCATTTAATAGCAATCCATGACGGGCTTCAGCCCAAAGAGGAATTAAACGAGTAAAAAGAGTTGAAAGTCTTATGCCGTCCAACTCGCGGCCCGCGTTGACTGAATCAAAACAAGTGATTCATAAATAATATGGAAAATTATACTTTAGCTTCTGTTGTTTCCCATATTTTGTTTTAGCGTTTTTGTGATTTAAAATTTAAATATATTTTATATTGTTTTTTATTTTTTTGGTCTCGAGTAGTCGATAAACTATTAGTTATCGACGCATATTTAATGTCTTACAAAATGAACATCGTTTTTTTTTTATAAGTAAAAGATTTTATTACCCACCAAAGAAATTACACCAAAGGTGCACAAAGTGCATTACACCAAAAGTGTCGAAAGACACAAACGCCTAAAGATTACACCAAAGGTGCACAATCACACTACCTCTAAGCAACGCCTAAAGCCCAATGCGACCAAGCCCACACTGCCAAAAGATGGATCAAAACGAACCACGTGCCGCCTCCTTAAACTGTTGGATGATCTCAGAGGGATCGCCCTCCCAAAAGCATCCGAGTTTTTGCGCTAAATCCCATGCCTCGACAGCCTGCTCCTCCAACCGAGCGTCATTTACGTCCGGGGGCTCAGGGCTTGACTTTCCTATAGCTCGAGCAGGAGAAGTTACCTTAATCTTATGCCCGGGTCTCCGCATCAGGGCAACTGCTTTGTGCGTGGGTTTTCGAGACCTCGAGCTTGATCTCGTTGGCACCACACATCTTCCTTTGCCTCTGGACTCCGTCGAAGCTTGAGTTTCAGTCTCAAACAAAACAGGTAAAGCACCTATTTCATGAGCAGACTGATCAGTACCAGCAACAACATTCGTAACGGCCTCGAAAACATCCTCCTCCGAAATACATGCTAATGCATTCATAGCACCCTTTTCGACATCGCTCTCCTGCATTTTTGCGGTATGGATCCCCACCTCAACATCTACCAAAATAGCAGGAGGGGCATCCACCATCGCCACTGGTGCCAAGTAACCAAGAACTTCACCACAACCTACTCCCACATTTGAAACAATCTCCTCTGTAGCGTAAGCTGTATCGACAATGACATCCTCCCCGACAACATCCTCTACGCTGTCCAACTGCTTCCCACCAACACTGCCACTTGGAGGGAGCCGACCCTCAGATTCTTCAACTCCTTCACAGGTCCGCTGGGGGCCGTCTGGCAGAACCATTTCCCCCTCTGTAACCTCCTCACTCGACACCTTCTCTGCTCTGAAAGTCGGCGAGAGCTCTAAGTCTGCACTAATTGATGGCAGGGGTGTTTGAACCATATCCGAAACTTTGCCAACACCTACCGAAGCAGGAGTCCCTGCAACGTGGGGACAAGGGCTAGCAGAAGGCAAAGTCTGACAACCGACGGCAGCAAGGAGAAAACTAGACCATAAATCCACGAACAGAGGTTTCAACAGGCTGAGCCATGCCCTTAAATCCTCTGGGGTCCACGGCCGGCCAGCTTCGAGTAAGGCGGTCTTCGCACCTTGGGTTCTCAGTGGCAATGGCCGGAGGAATCTTCGCAGGAGCCTTGGACCCTCTCCGATCGAACTTTGCCAAGGAAACGAAGAGGCGCTTGTTTTCCACCAGGTTACCATTGGCCGAGAAGGATACCGAAGTAGCATTTTCGGACAGCGGAATTCGGATGAAACCGAATCTAGAATTCCGTTTGGACAGTTTGGACGCAACATAGGCATCCACCACAGTACATAAGGGCGTGAAGTGTTGCCGGAGATTGGAAGAACTCCACTCCGGAGGGAGATTGTCGACAAAAATAGAAGTAGAAGAGGCCATGGTTAGACTGGAAGAAGAGCCCTCCGCCACCCCCTGACCTCCCCGCCGGTGGGAGGTGGAGAGGAGCGGCGGAAGGTGGGGAGCCTAGCGTGGACGTCCAAGTAGTAAGGATTCTGATTTAGGAGATAAGTGATGTTGGTGTTGGTTCAGGAATTATGTCGAACACCTGGATGGCGTGATGAAAACTCCTCTTGTTTGGTTTCCCTTGTTCACTCCTCCTACTCTAATCAATCCTCGACAACAGAAGAAGTGGAGATCGTTAAGAGAGGAAGTGTTTGTGTGTTGTGTGTTGGGTTTTTTTTTTACAAAATGAACATCGTTTACTATTTTATATAAATGTTTCTTTGATTAAATTATTATTGACATGTCAAATGAAAAATTAATATAATAGTTCCATTTTTAACAAATTATCTAAACATCCTCTTTCCCCCTCCTCCAATCTTCTTCTTCTTCCTTGGCAGCCATAAACAGAAATATATCTGCAAGGAGGGAGGGAACGCTTAAAAGGGTAATCTCTTTAAATAAGAATATGCAAATTCCACCAAATAAGACTCTCTCACAGATTTATGAGTTCAAGATATTATGGGTTTGAGGTAGTCTACAATAAATTCTTAACAGTTTATTAAATATTTAGTCCAATGAAATAAGATAGTTCTAAATATTGAGAAGGTCATTGGTTCAATCTATCAGGTTTGTAACGTTTCAAAAAATTTCATTAAATATCTATTTGGCAAATCATCCTCATCCTTCTCCACATGAAAATCAACATTCCCACTCGATAAATTCCTCACGCAGCCAAGTGAGGTCGCCATCAAAAGCTGAAAAAGAAACGGGTACGCTTTTGATCTTTTGACTCAGAGACGGTACGACTCTTTTCTTCTTTCGGTACGACTTTATACATATCAAGACAGGCCGGCCCTTGGTTTTCCTCTCGTCGACTTTCTATTTCTTTTTCCCTGCCCAAGTTTGCAACTTTATGGACACTAGGCACTAGCCCAAGCCTCGGTGGATCGCTCACTTTTTTTTTTGGGCTTTTATTTTTGCTGAGAATGGGACGCATCATCGTCCACATAGTTCTTAAAAGATTATAACAGTTTTACCTTATATAGTAAGAATGAGTCGAACAAAACTATACAGGATGGTGGGAGCCCATATAATCATAAGGCCTCTCTTTTGACTGGCCATTCAGTGTATTAGTGTTAATTTAATTGATTGTTTCGTGAATTTTCGAAAACAAAATAAAAGATTCTCAAAATACTACGTGTGAGAAATCAAATATAATGCAAACAGAATTCTTCAATTTAACTCATTGCACTCCCGATATGCAATTGGCTAATTAGTGCTTTATAAACTTACTTTAGTTTTAGTTAAAAAATATGTACAAAGCCATTATTGTTGTCATGAAACCTCTTTGAGCTACATAGTCTTTTTATGCACTTCCAAATGCAAAGTAACTTTTTTTTAATTTTCTTTGTTAAATTTATTACATGAAACTCGTATGATCGCATGTATATACTCGACATTGACTCGTAATTATACATATAATTGATCCATGCATTGCACAGAATCATGCTCAGATTTAGAGGGTTTGGACTGGATGCTAATGTGCAAGTCTCACTAGATAAAGAAGTGGTTTAAATACAAATGATCCAACCTTGACCCGTTCAATCCCCATCCCTGTTAATTTCTTTTATAATCTCTCACAAGGCATTGTCCTATCTTATTTAAGAGGGTTTTTTTTTCTTTCAATGTTGTCTATTACAAAAAATTTTAAACTTCTTAAACCGAATAATTTTGTTATCACTTAAATCAATTATATGATTAAATAAAAAAAGCAACGGTCAAAATCAAATGCTACTTGTTCGCGTTGAATCTATATAACGAAATGAAAAGGACAGCATAAAATAAGAAGACATTATAAACGAATAATTGGGCGGCGAAGGCCTTCCAAAGGCTCCAAAATTCATGCTCAGGTAAGCAAAACAGGTAGAACCTTGTCAGCTATGATCTTGTGCAATCTGATGACAATGAAAACAACAAACAACCCTGTAATAAGGACAATGGTATTTGGTAGAGAATGAGTAGTAGTTAGAGTACTCACGTTGTTTTCGTTCATACTCTAGCCATGGTCCAAATCATGTCAAATGTTTGCTTCCCCTTAAAATAGTTCGTCTTTAAAGAATCCCGATGTGATAATCTCGACACATCTCTAAATTTTTATTGTGGCCTAGGTCGGGTTTATTATTTAATCTGACTGTGACCCTAATTTCCCGTCGACTAAGACGTGGTTCAAAGTGATGACAAAATGCCCGATGACTAACGGTAGAATGCATCAATATTGATGATTAGCGTATACGAATGTTCGCTTGTGATCTTTTGAACTGCTAAGAAACTTTTTGTCTCCTCAATCAGGAAACATAAAATTGCCCTTGTTCGTATTATTTGGACTAAAATCAGAAATGTTTCATTTCCACATTTATTTTATAACATGAGGATTGATCATCAGTTCAGTCCACAACAAATTAATATTTCTCTTTCGTCAATTAAAGTTAAATTATGCATTCCATTATAAAATAGTATGTCAAAAATATACGAGTAGTTTGATGAGAATTTGTATAACTTCACTTTCAAGAGTGATCCCCCAGAATTTTACACGAAATGTTGAAGTACTAAAGGTTGTAGTATGATTGTGTTGAAAATCATGTTCAGTTGAGGGGCAAGTATGTAATTTCATGTAGACAATACATTTACTTCTCATTGATGAAATCTGCTGCTCCAAGCCTCCAACATTTCCTCGTCCCTCTCTTTTCAGTCATCAAACCAAAACCTAAAAGTAAATCAAAGCAAATCTCAAAATGTGATTTGCAAAATTTTTTGAGCTTCTCCTATGATTCTTGTCCAAGAATATCCAAAAAACTTCAGATTTGTAGTTTCAAAGAAAGTATCGCCGCTCTGAATTTCTGGTCCTGAGGTTCTACTCTTGATGTTGATGTTCTCCATCAGGTAATTTTGTAATAGACAAAGCATATACATTCGCTAACAACTTTTTTATATTAATTTTACTATGCAACTCATCAAATAGGTGATAGACAATGCACATCTTACTCAGAATCCTTAGCTAAAAAGGTATATCATTAATTATTGTATGGTGTACCATATATCGGTGCGTGGCGAATCATTGTCCGACCATAAAGTAATGATACTCGATATATATTGTACTAAATGAGATAAACTTAATCTTTTTTTTTTGGTTTTTCTCAATACCAACATAAATTGAACTGTGATAAACAATATAAAAAACTATACCGTTAGTCGCTAAAGTTTTCAATGATTTTATTATGAATTCATCGAACATATCATAGTCAACTCATAATCTAACTAAAATTTGTTACCTAATAAAGTATGCTATTGTCAATGCGTAATATAATTTATCATATGATATATATATATATTTACAATATTTATAGCGTGCAACCTATTTGTATTGTATGTTTGGTGCTGTATGGCCTTGTTTATGGACCCAATCGGGACTCCATACAAATTTAATAATCTTTTGTTACTTGTACAAAAATACAGTATTCCACTTTGGGATGTATTTTATAGCTACAAGATAAATAGTATGAAGAAATGTTATCAATTGAAGACTACCTGGAAAATCGCCTCAAAACATTTAAAAGCTGTGAAGGCGGCAGTTGATTATTGTTCGTCAAGTAGCTGTACAACGAAAAAGAATAAGCGAATTCGCAGCAATAATTGTAAGGAAAAATAAAAAACAACAACGGCAAGTGTAGCCTTAGAGTGGACTAAAATTTGGGTTCGTTGATCAGTTTGTCTTGACTCATTAAAGAAAGCAGACTCGGTCTTCAATGTTGGTGCGGCCAAAAGTGAAGAGAGTGTTTCCAAACGCCGGAATATTGTGATTCATGTGCCGTTCCTCGAGATCCCAAGCTCCAAGTTTATACCCCTACCACCCGCCGCCCTGTCCCTCGGACTGTATTTTCCTGTCAGAATTCAGATAATACGAGTTTATCAAAACCAGTTTCCTGGAAGAAAAAAAAAATCCAGAATTATTAAACTTTATTTATGGACAACTTTTCAGTAATAATTCCATTGTTTGTGTAATACCAATTTTGGAACCAAATTAAAATGATGATGAAACTACAAATATGTGATAATGAAAAAAACTAACAACACACGAAAGAAAACGAATTAAGATTACAATTGTGTTTTTTGTAAAAATATGGCGAACAAAATATCTTCAAAAGACAAAAAAAATCGTAATCTATATGTATACATTTTTTAGTAATTGGGGGTAAGTATTGTAGTAAATAAGGTTGAAAAATTTAGATCAATTGAATTTAAATTAGCCAAATTTTCAGTATTTTGAATTAGTCGAACAATCGTTTTGTATCAGTATTCCTACCCGAAAAATAAATTATTTGATATTTAAATTTTTTTCTCATAAGAATACAGATCAATTGAATTTCCAATTTTTAACTAAGTACACAATAAAACCAAACCGAGTAGCTGCCAAACTCCAATTTGGGAGACAAGAGACGGAAAGAATCGTTATACAACAAATTCATGGAAGAGACTCCATCCTGAATCGAAATTCGCAATCTCAATTCTCGGCATTTTCCTTGTCCTTCCCAAGCAAGAAGAAACGAGTCATAACAAGCATGGATCAGGTTGATGAAGATTGAGAATTTTTCATTTTAGGATTTCTGATTTGGGATTGAGAATCGCTGGCTTTTTCCTTGAAGGAAAGTTTGGGAAAACTTAGTTGGGACTTTCAAGGAAGTGGGCGCCAATCGTAGGCTACTAAAGATAAGCTTTTGAATTTT